>PVIR01014347.1:0-40424 GCA_004026965.1 Petromus typicus | reverse complement strand
TTAGAACAGGGGAAGAACTGTTCACTACTAACTCCAGCACCTGGAACAGTGGCTAACAGTAGGAGCTCCATAAATGTTTATTTTATTTTTTATTTTTTTTAATTGAAATCTTTAATGGTGCATTACCTATACACATCATGATTGCACTCCACAGTGGGAATTTGTACCAGTATAAGACACAACTTAATTCTCATTTTTTCCCATAGCCCTACCCACCCTACCACCCCCCCATATACATAAAATTTGTTTCCTTTCTTTTTTGTTATAATCTCATAAATGTTTATTTAATAAATAAATAAGAACTTTACAGGAGTGAGAAACAAATCTTCTACTTGGAACAGGTTTGCAAGTATACAAAATGACCAAGTTTGGGATGGCCCTAGCAGACATTAGGATGGGCCATGGATCACTCTGCATCAGAGAAAAATCAATGTCATGAGCATCAATAGCTGGACTCTTAAAATTAAATTTTCTCAAGAGCAATTGTATTTCTGGGGAGTTCTTTCTCTACGCTTCACTAAACCTCAGGAACATAAATTGTTTTGATCTGATGGAATTTGTATATAATAAATCCCTTTATTGCACTCTGTCTCACTTGAGGCTCTAGATGCAACTTTTGCTATAGAAACTAGAGGAAGTAAGTTCTCTCTTTCAAAAGGAATGTGAATTTTTAGGCTTTGGCCTCCTCTACTTAACCTAATATCTCTGAACCCTGAGAGATGGGTATTTCAGATCTGAGTTATCAAGAAATCATAAGAACATATAAAGTGTTTGTCTTATGACCAAATCTATTGTCTTCAGACAAGCGACTAAAATCTCCATTTGAACATTATGGTTGAAATGAGTGTGAAGAGTAAAGGGATGTGGTCAAGAAAAAAATAGACACAGTGAAGCTGCACAGAACTAGCCCTTATAAAGACAAGATTTGCTGGTCAGGAAAGGTGGGGGCTTCTTAGAGAAACCAAAGGAGTCACAGTCACCGTGTAGTAACAGTCACAATAACGCACACATATCATGCTTACCGTGTGCCAAGCACTTTGCCGGATGCCTTACTGAGCTCATCTCACTTAGTCTTCGTAACATGTACTAGTGGAGGAGGTATTAGTAATTTCTGTGCACAGATCAGGAAACTGAGGTTAATTACTCTGCCTCAGGCACAAGGAGGCTCTGTGACTAAAGGGCGGAACCCAGGATATGGCTCAAAACAACACTCTCTTCCTTCCTTTCACTGATGTTGAATGTATGAGTTGAGGGACTGTTCTAAACCTTGGAACAACGATGTCCTAGGCACAGCAATGAAGAAAATGGTCTTTCACAGAGAGGTGAAGATAGATTTTTTTTAACAGGAAAAGAAAAGATTTCTTATGTAAAAAAGCAATGGCTATGCATTGCAATTTTGAGCTAGAAGTATGAATCTTTAATAGACAGACTTTTGAGATGATTATACTTAGGCCTAAATCCCACGTGTGCCACTAAATTAGCTGTGGCCCTCAGAACTTATTTAGCATTTTGAGCCTTGGGTTCTTCCATTTATAAAGCAAGGGCAACTTCGCTGTTACAAAAAGCATTGCTGCTTTGGAGAACCTGTAGCTTACAGCTCTATATAAAGCAGTTCGCTTGTTACTCTCTATTATGAAGATTATGAAAAGTGAAGCAGTCAGCACAGCCCCTGATGTACAGTGAGGGCTGAGCCAGTGAGGACCATCTGGACAATGGTGCAGATCCTTCGGAGCAAGAACTCCATTTTACATTCACTTTGAATCCCCAGCATGTTCAGCGTAAGGAAGGTGTTAAAAAACTACTTGTTAACAGTTAGATTATTAATGAAAGAGTGAGATTGGACATGAGTGAACAAGCTAAAAGTCTGGAAGAGGACAAAAGCCAAAATGTCAAGAGCAAGAAGATGCAGAAACTGGACAAGAACATTCATAGCAACTGCCTTTATAGGAAGTAGTGGCTGTGGGGATGAGCATGGATTCAAGGCACAGGGCTATGACAGGTTAAGAATCTCCCCCGACCCACCCCATAGATTCATTAAGACTTCTCCTGCTCCTCCAAACTCATGCTGTTCCCCTTTCAGCAGCCATTAGTAATTATAACAAATACAACTAACAAGTAGAATACAGTTCAATTGTTAGATAATTGCCAATCTAGAAAACTAAGGATACACTTATCTCCTCAAACTCTGTCCCAGTTTGGGAGAGAACCTAGCGCTCTGGCTCTTCCAAGTCCCTTCCTCCCTAGCTCCCAACCTACCATCTCCATGATGTAAAAGGTGACCATAAATTCAGGTTTCCCAAGTTTAAGTCATTTCCCTGTTCAATTACTCATAAAGAAAGTGTTCTTCGATTTTAGTGTGTATATCAATTGCTTGGAACATAACCACTAAACATTTGCAAAAGAAATTAGCAGAAAACAAGAGTGCTAAAAAACAAAACAAAACAAAACAAAAAACACCATGGGGAACTGAACAGGACGAAGTTAGTAAAGAGAAGCTCCCAGGTAAAAGTCACATTCATACTGTGTTTTGCAGGAGATGATCGTGAGGGATTAGTGGAAGTGGATGGAATTTAGGCACTGGGAGGTGGAGGTATGTAGGCAGGAGGCACAAAGCCTGAAAGTGGTCTCTCTGAAAAGACTGCCTTTACAGGGAGAGAGGATCCCTGTATTTGTCAGGACTCACAGGGCACCTTCTCCCTCAGTTCCTTAGGTCAGCACACCCTGCCCTTCCATGTGGAGCCTGCACAGGCAACACACTGTGGCTGAGTCTTTGAAAAACACCCCCATAGGTGTTATTTTGGTTATTCTTGCCCACAGCAAAATAACATGCAACCAATAAGCTCCCTGTTGCCAACTGTAATGACCTATTCCTTTTCCTTCCCATTTCCAGAGTGGCCCTATGCAGGAAGAAAGGAAAAGCAAAAATGCAGAGTGGCCAACTACCCAGTATGCGTGGGCAAAGCAGATTTTCTGTGGACTTCGGAACAAGGTCAAAAGAAAGGCAAAACAAGGGCATCTAGTGGAGAAAGGAAGGGCAAAGAAAGGGCTGCCTACTGCAAGACACACAGCAGAGGAACAACTGAGTCTTTGCCCGGTTGACAAAGGAGAATGAGGGACTCATGCCAGGCTGGCTTGAACTGACTTGAGAAAAGTGAATTTTGTAATTCACAGCCCCGGGTGTGTGATGGAAATGCTGGCAAAGCTGCTAGCCAGACACGCACTATCTGGGCTGAAAGAGGACGGGGCGTGAGACAGTGACAGGCCCCAGGGTCGCAGATGAGGTCGTCCAAGGCTCCAAGGCTGCTTCAGGGAGCAGGGACCTGATGGAGATTGGCGGTGGGTCTGCAACAAGCGGAGGAAGTAGGAAGGCGCTCCTGGAGGGAAGCACAGCGTACCCAAAGGCCCTGAGAGGAGTGCGATGGTTTTAGGAGCTTTACACAGATATGCCTGCCTGGAGTTTAGCAGGCGTGTGTAGGACACAGGAGACAAGAGGGCGCAGGCAGCTGGAGTGCAGAGAAGCTCATCTCAGGACCGCCCAGCGCTTCAGAGAGTATTTTAGCTGTCAGGATCCCCTGAGATTCATCCTAGCTCCATTTAGAGTATAGAGAGCTTTCATCAGAGTTCCAAGCACTTTAGTTTATTTTCAGCTCCCCTCAGTGAATCCCCATGGAAGGGGGCCAAAAAAAGCAGGTGCTACTCCTCTAAGGTACTAAAGCTCTGGGGCTGAGGATCAGGCTGCTGCAGAGGGATTTTTGAGAAAGAAATATGGGTATCATTCATCTTATATGAGAAATATGAGTTTCATACATCTTTGAGGCAAGAAAGTGAAAGATACTGAAGAGAACTCTTAAAGAAGCAGGAAGAACTTACCTTTTGCTTTTCTGGAACAGACATCAAGATTCTCTTTGAAGAAAGACTGTCCAGGATCTCTCAAAAAGAACAGAACAAAAAAGGGCAAGAATGTTTGCTCGTTGCTATTTTCTGCCCCTTCTGTTCACCTTCATGCAGGAAATCACAGCCAGTGTAACAGGGTAAGAAAAAGATATTAAAGACATACAGATTGAAGGGGAAGATGTAAACCTCTTCCAGTTTATAGAAACATGATCTTGCATTCAGAAAAGCTTAAAGAATCTTCAAAAAAACTACTAGAACCAGTGAGCAAGTTAATAATGAGTTGGACACATCTTTAATAAACAATAGGAAAACTAACTTAAAACAATCCCATTCATAATAGTAGAGAAAAAAGAACAAAATACTTAGGAATAATTTTAACAAAAGTGCAAGATCTATACACTGAAAATTTCAAAACATTACTGAAAGAAATGAAAGAAAATTTAAACAAATACAATGGTATACCATCTTCATGGCTAGAAGATTCAACATTGTTAAGATAGTTATCCACAAATTAACCCAAGTTTCAACTCAACTCATATTAAAATCCTAGGAGACATTTTTTTGGGGGGGAGCAAATGATCCTAAAATTTGTATGAAAATGTAAAAGATACAGAAAAATTCAAACAACTCTGAAAAAGACAAAGTTGGAAAATTTTATATAAAGCTGCAATATTCAGGACAGTGCATTACTAATTTAACAATAAGTGTATAGATCATTGAAACAGAATAAACAATAAAAATAAAATAAAAATAAATAAACTAATCTTTTTTTACAAAAGTAATTCAATAGTCTTTTAATAAATGATGCTGGAGACATAAAAATAAATAAGCAACTCATATCCTTACCTCATACCAAATATATTCAAAAATTAACTAAAATTTAATAAATTTAATTAACTTTAATTAATTAAGCACTAACAATAAAACTTGTAAAGAAAACAGGAAAAGGCTTATGTGAACATAGATTAAGAAAGGATTTCTGAGATGTGGCACAAAATAACATGACCTTTAAAAGAAAAACATTGATAATTTCAACTTCATCAAAATTAAAACCTTTTGGTTTTTGGAAGATAACTGTGAGGAAATGAAAAGAGAACCCACAGACTGGAAGAAAATATCTGCAAATCATATATCTGATAAGGAACTTGTTTCTAGAATATATTAAGAATTCTAACAACTCAACAAGAAGACAAATCTACTGATTAAAAATCTAGTGAGCAACAGACACCAGCAGAAGAGTGAAGAGTTGGTCCCTCAGTGTCACCACAGTGGAGATACAGCATGATCTCTCTAACTGGTTGATCATTTAAACCCGAGACTCAGAGCAACTACAAACAACTTTACTTCAGGGCTCCCTGTGTTACTGTCCCAGAGTGACAGGGTGAGAAACAGCCATGGGAGACAGACATGGAGAAGGAATAAGATAAAAAGAGATCTTCTGAGAAGTTTAAACTCAGGTTCAGAAGAACTGTTGCCTTGTACTCAAGCTTGCCAGGCCCAGCTTGAGTTGTGCTCAGAAAAAGCTGGGTCTGAAATTCTCTGTACACATTAAGTACTTGAATTTGTACCCTGCTGCCTATCTCCAGCACACAGCTGAAAAATGCCTGCCTTCCTTATCCATCAGTTGTGAGCCAAAACACTTTTTTTGTGGTACCAGGGTTCGAACTCAGTACCTTGCACCTGCCAGCCAGCTGTGGTGCTACTGAGCTACAGCCCCGGCTCCTAAGACAGTTTTTAACACTGACATTTCTATAGCCAGGGTAAACACAGGGATCTCTACTTTAGGAAGTACACCTAACAAACCCATAGGCTGTAGGCTGGGTGGAGAATGGCAAGACTTGCTGAACTCTAAAACTGCATATCCTAGAAAGAAAATTCTCAACTACCTATATCTTTAATAATACAACCACTAAGTTTCTAGTTAGCTTTGTGCTACTACAAATGAATTATTTTCCATTACTAGCACAGGTAGAGTGACAACATTTAGTAGATATTTGCTAGATGTCAATATTTGGTTTGCCTTAGGGTTTATACTACTAGGTATCTTCTAAAGGTTCAGGGTAGTACATTATTGGTTCTTATGTCAATACCTAGTTTGTCTTCAACGATATTGCTGTTGCTGTTTTGCTTGGTATTATAAGGTTCATAGAGTTGTTAACAGGATTTCTCTGTACAACAATGCCTAGATTATCTTTGCGACATTAACAATACCGTGGTCCATTCCTGGAGAACTTAAAAGCTGCTTAGAGAAGAGCAAAGAATCACTGATAAAACTAAACCTTTATAATTACAGCAGACTTCTTAACACAACCTTACAGGCCAGGCAGGTTTGCAGTGAAATGTTTCATGGCCTAAAAAAACAACGTCCAACCCAGACTTAAATATCTTGCAAATTTTTCTTTCAAAATTGATGGTGAAATAAGATATTTCTATGATAAAGAACATCTCGAGAAACTCATGTACTTCCAAACCAGCACTAAAAAGTTTTCAAGGATAATCTAGAAAGAGACAATGAAGACAAAATATCTAAGTGCCTTAATAAGGTGATACACAAGGCAAGATGAGCAGTTAAGCAGAAAGGAGTTGGGGTGGAAATCAGTTCAACAAGAATAAGTCAACACCTTCTAGCAATAACTCTCAGTATATGCATGATCTCAATTCCTCAATCAAAAGGTACAGATTGACAGGGTGGACCAAGAAATAAAACTTAATGATGTGCAGTATACATGAATATATTTAATCCAAAAAAGAAATTCAGAGATGGTACATGGATGGTCCCAGCACTCAGGAGGCTGAGAGAGGAGGATCACTGCAAGTTCCAGGCCAGCCTGAGCTACATAGTGAGACCCTGTCTTTAAAAAAAAAAAAAAAAAAAAAATTAAAGGATGAAAACAACATTTTGTGCCACAAGAGCCAGAATCAGGAATAGCTCTCTTAATTACAGACAAAGTGGACTTCAAGCTGAAATTGATGAGAAGAGGCAAAGAAGGTCACTAGGTATTGGTTAAGGGAGCAATTCAACAGGAAGCAATAACAATTATGAATATATGCAAACCAAACACTAGTGCACCCAACTTCATAAAACAAACATTGCAGGACATGAAAGATCAGATAAAGGCCAAGCAGTTGTAAGGGTGGGGGTACCTTAATAGCCCACTAACACAAATGGTTGATGTATACAAAATATCAACAAAGAGATGTCATAGTTAAACTAAGGTTTTGAACAAATGGACTTAATAGATATTAACTTAATAGATATTCCAGCAGCAAATGGAATTTTCTCCAAAACAGACCACTTGATTAAGAAAGGGGAAAATAATCAAAGTGCATATTACCAGACTGTGGAGCAAAGAAACTAGAAATCAATAACAGAAGAAATCATAAATAATGAAAAAGCCTAGAAACTTAATAATACACTCTTAAATAAACAGTGACTTATAGAAAAAAATCAAGAATAAAATAAAATAGTTTTTGGAACTAAACACTATAATATACCAGAACCTATGAGGCACACTGAAAACAATCCTAAGGAGTTTATAGATCTAAATGCCCTCATCAGAAAGAAGTGAGCACAAATAAATAATCTATACTCACAAAGTCCTAGAAAAATGAGAACAGTCCAAATCCAAAGCTAGTACAGAAAGGAAATTACAAAGATCAAAGCAGAAATTAATGAAGTAAGACTAAAAATAAACCAATATGAAGAATAAATGAATTAAAGAGCTAATTTAAAAAAAAATAAAATAGATGAACCCCCAAGCCAAGTTTGCCAAAAAAAGGAAGAAAAGACCTAACTCAATGCAATTAAAAATGAAAACTGAAATCACAATGGACTCTTGTGGAGAACTTGGGAGGATTTATGGAGGTCTGACCTGACCTGCCCTGCCCTACAGGATCAACTACTAGGATTATTGTGGACATCTGCCCCACCCTATGGGGTCTTCAATTACAGAGATGATTGTGGATATTGGCCCTGTCTTGTGCATGCTACGATTTTGAGTGTGAAGGCTTGGTACCGAATAAAAATGCATGGAAATCAGGGTATTGGGCCTTCTGCTGCTACTTGAAGAAGCAAGGGTTGAACCGAGCTCAGCCTTTTCCTCAAGGTTCCAGTTTTGTTTTTGTTAGTTGCTAATCTTTTTTTTTTTAAATTCAAATCTTTATTGGCACATTATGAATACAGATCATCATCGCCTTCAACATTGAGAGTTTGTATCAGAATATGACATGACTTGATTCTCATTCCCCCCCTGCAACCCTCCACCCCTTATATACATAAGCTTTGTTTCCTTTTTTCTTTATTATGGTCACATTCTTTTCCCCCTTGTTATTTAATCCTTTTGCCATGGGATTCACTGGGACTGGAGCTTGCCACAAGGGTTCTGGCTGCATCCTCTTCCCTTCTCTCCAAAAGTCTCTCCCAAAATTCAGAAGATTATTAGAAATCTACTTTGAGAACCCATATTCTATTAAAATTGAGAATCCATTGACAAAATTGAGAAGCCATTGACAACAGTCATTCAACATCTATTCATGACAAAAACCCTGAAGAAGGTAAGCAAAGAAGGACCCTACCCCAATCTATAAAAAACTTATTATGACCAACATCATACTAAATTGGGAGATGCTGAAAACTTTTCTTCTAAGATCAAGAACAAGACAAGGATGTCCATTATCACCAATACTGTTCAATATAGCTTCCCAAATATTAGCCAAAGCAATCAGGCAAGAGAAAAAATAAGAGGGATATGGGTAGGAAAAGAAGAAATTAAATTATCACTATTTACAAGTAAGATGATCCTCTACTTACAAGGCCCAAAGCATTCCACCAAAAGGCTCCTGGAATTAATAACCAAATCAAGCAGTGAATCGGGCTATAAAGTGACCACACACAAAGTAATACAGTTCCTATACATTGACAATATACTCATTGAGAAATAAATAAGGGAAACAATATATTTCATTGAAGCATCATGAAAAAATAAATACATTGAAATTAACCTAACCAAGGAAGGGAAAGATCTCTGCTACTACAATATTCTGAGAGAGGAGATCAAAGAGTACATTAAAATCGGAATAATATCTCCTGGTTTTGGACAGGCAAGACCAATATAGGCAAAATGTTCATACTTCCATACTTAATGGAATCCCAATCAAAATACCAATAGCATTCCTCACAGAACTAGAGAAAACAATCCTAAAATTCATATAGAACCAGAAGAGGCCTAGAATAGCAAAAACAATGCTGGGAAACAAGAGCAAGACAGGGGTCACAATTATGGATGTCAAGTTACACTACAAAGCTATAGTGGGGGGCCGGGGATATAGCTCAGTGGTTCCGGCGCCTGTCTTGCAAGTGCAAGGACCCGGGTTCGATCCCCGGTAACCACATACAATACTGGGCGTGAAGACTCACGCCCAGCGGCAACCAGTACCACATACCACAGTGCCAGGCGTGGTGGCTCACGCCTGTCGTCCCAACACTTGAGAGGCAGAGGCAGGAGGATTGCTGTGATGTGAGTTTGAGGCTGAGCTCAGGGCCAGCCTGAACCACAAAGCGAGACCCTGTCTCAAAAAAACCTTTAAAAAAAAGCTATAATGATGAGTACAGCATGCTCATGGTCAAAAACAAACAAGCAAAAAACAAACAAACATAAAAAAACAGATGTGTGGATCAATGGAACAGAATAGAGCAATACTGGTGAAACATTTAGACACCAAGTGCCCAAAGTGCCACCCAAAACCCACTTACTTATCAGCAAAGTACCGACACTGCAATTAACTCTGAATACTGAGGTTGTAACTTAGAGAGAACCACTCATTCGACTCATGGCATCACAGCGAGGGCTCTGAGTGCTTGCTGCAGCACATATACTGGAGGTTCATATCATGGAAATAGAGGATTCAGAAACAATTCCATGCACATCCAGCTCCTTGATCTGGAGGGACCAGACAAAGGGACCCAAAACTTGTGTTACAGGAGAGATAGTGTCTTTAACCAGAGGTGCTGGGAAAACTGGCTGTCCACATGCAGAAGACTGACTCTAGACCCATTTCTCTCATCATGCATTAAACTAAAGTCAAAATGGATCAGATAAATAAATATCAAAACACAAACAATTTGATGGGAGACAAAATAGGTAGAGTTCTGGAATATATACATGTAGGCAATGATTTTCTGAACAAAATTCCAATTACAAAAGAATCAACAAATGGGATAATAAATTTTAAAAGCTTCTGCTCAGCCAAGGAAACAACCAGCAGAGTGAAGAGATAGCCAAAAATTTTTGCTAGCTACTCCTCAGCCAGAGGGCTAGTACCTAGCACACATAAAGAACTCTTAAAATATAGATGATGTGTATTCATAATGTACCAACAAAGATTTTTTAAAAATTAGATGCCTCCAAATAAAAGACCCAATCTAAATATAGGCAACTGAACCAAGCAGACACTTCACAGAAGAAGAAATGCAAATGGCCTATGTATACTTGAAAAAAATGTCAATATCTCTGGCCATTCGAAATGCAAATTAAAATAACATTGAGTTTCTGTCTTCTTAGAATGAATATCTATCATTAAGAAATCAGGTGACGACAAATGCTAGCAAGTCTGAGCTTGGGGAAGGAACTATTCTTTATTGTCAGTGGGAATGTAAACAACAACCACTATGGAAATCAGTATGCAGATTCCTCAAAAAACTAAAACAAGAAACTCCATTTGATCCAGCTGTTCCTCTCCTCGGTGTCTTCTTGAGTTAATCGTATTTCAGTGACACACGCATATTCATATTTAGAGCAGAACAATTCCCAATAGCTACATCTTGGAAGTGGCCTATGTATCAATTAACAGATGAATAGGTAAAGAAAATGTATTATTTATACATAACAGACTACTACTCTGCCATGTAGAGGAATAAACGAGTCACTTGTAGGAAAATGGATACATCTTAAGACCATAATATTAAGTGAAATAAATCTGACACATAAGATAAAATATCACAGTTTCTCTTCTTTGAGAAAGGCAAACCATAAAGAGCAAAATAAAAGACAGATAATTTTTAAAAATAGAGAAGAGGGAAGGAGGATAGGGAATAAAAGGTAACTAGGAGGGAAGGAAGGGAAAGAGAACATAAAAGGAATTAAGATGTGTTATGTATATGTACCAGCTCCTCATAATGAATTTAATAATCACATACTGAAAACATGTACTAATAAAAATTTTAAAAGTTAAAGAAACAAAAATAAATTTTAAAAACCCTATAACAGACCCTACAACTTACCACTAAAGTGGCTATAACAAAATCAAATTTTGGCAAGGATGAGAAGAAATTGCAACCATAAACAGGAACAGCTACTGTAGGTATCTGGTAACTTCTCAAAATGTTAAATATATATTTATCATATAATCAAGAAATTCTACTCCTAGGTACCTATCCAAGAGACATAAAGACAGACATGCATGAAGACTTACACTCAAATATTCATAAAGGCATTGTTCATAATACCTCAATCTGAAATTATCCAAAAATCCATCTACTAGTATATAGATCAATAAATGCACATAATGTGTCCACACAATGGATCACTGTTCAACGATAATAAAGGAACGAACAACTGGCAGATGCAACAACATGAATGGATTTCAAACACCTGAGAGGTAGAAAATGCCAGAGATAAAGATGTTTTAGATTATTTTATTTGCATGAAAGCTCCATCTCTAGCAAATGCAAAAGGATAGAGAAAGACAGATGAGTGTAGATGGCGTGGAGATGGACTGCAAAAGGACAGAAGAAAACTTTATGGCAGGCTGAAATATTCAAAACTTGCATTATTACAATAATTACAATGACTGCAACTATATAAATTTACTGAAAATCAAGTTGTACCTTTTTCATAGGTGAATTTCTTTATATATAAATTATATTTCAAGAAAGCTGTTAGAAGAAAAGACAGGGAAGACCCTGGAGAAGTCTTTGGGGAGAGGCAGGAGTGTGGGTGCGTGCGTGCATGCGCGTGCGTGTGTGTGTGTGTGTGTGTGTGCGTATGTGTGTGTGTTTCTACCTAGGGGAGAAAAGTGTAGAAAAAACAGTCTCAAACCAGACTGGTCTGAATTTTGGTTCTACTGCTTACTGTATGAACTGGTGATCAAATATACAACAGCTTCAAGCTTCAGCCTTACCCTCGGTGCAGTGGGGCTAATAATAAACAGTAAAGCAGTTAAGTGAACATATGCAAAGTGCTAGAGCCTGACAACATAGAAAGTGTTTACTGTGGGACTATCCGGAACCAATTATTTTAACACAATATTCAGACTTCTTTGTAACTACAGAATTGTGAATTCTCTGGACATAGCAGAATTAGCAGAATTACAAGACTCTCACTTACCTGATTTAACAGTTTGCTTAATGAGGGCAACTGGGAAAATGGATCAAAAGCCTTGGTTTCCAATATTAGTTCTGCTGTGATCACAGCTTATGACTCTGAGTTCCTTAGCCCCTCTGTGTTCCAAAGATACGCCTTTTCTCCCAAATGGGGCTGTTAGGATGTGTCAGAATTCAGGGCTCACTGCCAGCATTAAATGTGTCCTGTGTAAGGTAAAGACGGCTCAGAGCACCAGCTGTGGGCTAGGCCCAGCATGGGAGGGACATAATTTGGACAAGGTCACTGTGCCTAGGGGCTGGAATATATGAAGAGTAGTCTAGTGGGAGGCCATGGAAATTTTCACAAACCAAAATTGGCATTTGGAGCCAACTGGAAAGCTGTGAGCACAGGATGTTGCTGAAAATGGTACTGGGCAGGGCTGCTACCTGAGGTTCTGGCAGCCTCTCCCCACTGCCCCTTGATTACAGGAGGATGCCGGGTCTTCAGGAAACGGATTTGAGAGGATCCCACAGGAAGGTGTGAACAACAGAACAGCAGGGGACACGGCCAGCCCTCAGCCTGACTGCGCGGGGCAGAGGAGGGAGACTTCTGAGTTCTCACTTTCTTCAGCACTTCAGAAACTTCCTCGGGAGGAGTCTTGCTGGCGGTGAAAGATGGCATCCTGACAGATTCCTCTACCCGCTCCTCCCCCATCAACACCTCTTGGGAGAGGGGGAGGGGAATAACCTTCTCAGAGGCTGCGCACTCAGGCGCAGGGTGCTGGCAGGGCGCTAGGTTTTGAATATCTAATTCATAATCCTGTTGTTTTCTTGTAAAATCACTTGTATTATTTTGGAGGAAGTTTCTTCTCCGTTATGTACAGTGTTGATGGGACTGGCGGTACGAGCATGGTACTCTTTTTTGAGCAGTTAAATCCTCTTCTGGACTCTGAATTGCGGTGAACTCTAAGTAAGAAGAGGAGCAAATTCTATTGAAGACCTGACTCCGGGGCCTCCACTCTGTCTTCTACTTGAACTCCAGTCTGGCTCCAGCTTGGTAACTGTTCTTCCGTTCTGTGAAGCCCTCGTATTATTCCATTAAGTTCTTTGCTCAAGCAGACTGTGGTTCACTTCTGTTATAAACAACAGATGTAGAACATGGCTATAGCAGTTGGTGAGGCAATTTTCCTGAGGAATGTGCAAAGGGAAAAAAAGAACCTGACTTCAGGCATCTACCTTCCGTCTTTAGATTCCTCAACTTTCTAGCTATATCATCACTAAATCCTTCTGGGCCTCAAATTCTTCTGTAAAGTGGAAGTACCATTACTTTGTGACACTATCAAGATTAAATGCATTTATTCATTCATGTAACATTTTGCTGAGCACCTACCATTTTCTGGGAACTCTGTGAGGAAAGAGTATTGAATGAGACAGGTATTGTACATTTCCAGTCTTAATGGAGCATATATATGCTAGTGGGAAGAAAAGATGAATGTAAATTCACAAGTCTGCTGATGTTATGAGAAACTGTCAAGGCACCAGCGGGGTGGTTAACAAGAGGACTCAAGGAATCCAGGAGCACCGAAGAACCTTCAGCAGCTGACTGACACTTCATATTGTATTTGAAGCATAAATTGACATTCCCAACAGAGGGGGATTAAATTATATATGATTTTCATAGTCTGGGGTCCTCACCTGAGGCATATAAGGAGACTGAGTTTAATAAGGTCTAATAGAAGTCAAGATGAAGAGACTTGCTGAAAATTATATTGTGGACGGGATGAGTACCTTCTCTGATCCACCACTAGTACATATCTAGCACCAAAAATGAAGTTTATTCAACTTAAGCAAAATGCTGAAGTAGCTCACAGAAATAAAGAATGAGCTAAAGGAACAGACCTCAGGTGAAGCGGGCACAAGGGTACCCCAGGGAAAAAGTCTTTTTCCTCCAAGATCTCAGTGTTTAATACTCAGGCCAAGTTCCCCTCTCTAATAGTTTCAAACATCTGAGAGTGACAGTTTGAAGAAAACTGCTTTCTAGGTGTAATTTTTAGTTTACTAAACTATAGTAGGTGTTCCTGAGATTGTATCCAACTTGGTCATGCTGTATAACCTTCTTAATGATTTGCTGCCTCCTGACTGCCAGTATCTTACTAAGGACTTTTGCATCTATGTTCATTGGGGAGAGTGGCTTATAGTTCTTTTTTTTGGTTGGATCTCTCTCTGGTTTTGGAATCAGGTTAATGCTTGCTTCCAGGACTGAATTTGGGACTATTGCTTCCCTTTCAATTTCATTAGAGTGTGAGAAGTAGTGGCATTAGGTCTTTAAATATCTGGTAGAATTCCAGCAGTGAATCCATCAAGGCCTGGGCTTTTCTTTGTTGGTAGGTTTTTAATTACAACTTCAATTTCATTGACACTGATTTATTTAGAACTTACACATCTTCTTGATTTAGTTTTAGTAATTCATACGTATTTAGGAATAGACCTATTTCTTCTGTATTTTCCATCTTATTGCAACACTGGTTCTTGAAATAGGTATTGATGAGCTTTGGATTTCTGCAGGATGCTGTGATTTCACCTTTTTCATTCTACTTCCTTGGATTTGAGTCTTTTCTTTCCTTTCGATGAGATTAGCTAAGGGTTTGTCAATTTTATATACCTTTTTAAGGAACCAACTCAACTCATTGATTCTTTGTATTATTTTTTAAATCTCCATTGCATTCATTTTTGCCCTGATTTCTGTACTTTCCTTGCTAGCATGAGCTTTGGGCTTGACTTGCTGTTCTTTTTCTAGAAGCTTGAGGTTCAACATTAAGTTGTTTATTTGAACCTACGCTGTTTTCCTGATTTGGGAATTCATTGCTATAAATTTCCCTTTTAAGACTTTTTATTTCATTTCATAAGTTCTGGTATGTTTTACTGTTATTATCATTTAATTGGAGGAACTGTCTGAGTTCTTCTTTAATTTTCTCTGTGACCCTTTGGCTGTTCAGGAGGTTGTTATTTAATTTCCATGTGTTTATGAAGTTCTTGTACTTTCTTTTGCCATTGATTTCCAATTTCATTGTACTGTAGTCTAATAATATACATAGAATTATTTCCATTCCTTTGCATTGTGGCACTGAGAAAAAGGTGTATCCTCATGTTGCAGGGTGGAACACTTTCTTGATTTCTACCAAGTTCATTTGTTCAAAAGTTTGGTTCAGTTCTAATATATCATTATTGGTTTTCTTTGTTTAGTTCATCTGTCTACATACTCAAATCAATAAATGTAATATATTTTATTAACAGAATGAGGGACAAAAATTGTGTGATCCTCTCAGAGGCAGAAAGAGTGTTTGACAAGGAAGGTCTAAAACCCATTCATGATTAGAAAATCTACTGAAAATTGATATAGATGCTCTATATTTTAATCTGATAAAAGTCATCCATGGCAAACAGCCAACATCATACTAAATGGACAAAAACAAAAAGCTTTCACTCTAAAATCAGGAATAGGACAAATACATCCACTGTCACCATTCTTGATTAATATTGTTTTAGAAACACTAGGAAGAGCAATTAAACAAGAGGAAGAAAAAGAAGAAGGATAGGAAAAGAAGTTAGCATTATTTGCAGATGACACAACACTCTATATAAAATACCCCCAAAACTCCACCAAGACTTCTAGATTTGATAAGAAAATTCAATGGCATAACTGGTACAAAGTCAACAGTTAGAAATCAGTAGCCTTCCTGCATATGAATAACAAACTCACTGAGAGAGAAATGAAACAATCCCTTTCACAATAGCATCCCCCCAAAATGAAATACATGGGACTCAATCTAGCAAAGGAAGTAAACGGTCTCCACATTGAAAACTACAGAACTCTGAAAAAGGAGACAATATCCGAAAATAGAAATATACCCCTTTTTCTCAGAAAGCAAGAACCAGTATAATGAAAATGGCCATAGTTGTAAAATTGTTATACAGATTTGATGTGATCGCAATCAAAATTCCCACAGTGTATCTCACAGAATTAGAAAAAAATAATCCATTTGGAACAAGAAGAGACCCTAGAGTAGCAAAAACGATTCTGGGTGGCAAAGGCAAAGTAGTGGGTCTCATAATCCCTGACCTGAAATTATACTACAAAGTTACTTTGATTAAAAAACAGCATGGTACTGGCAAAAGAACAGACCTGAGGATCAGTGGAACAGACTAGAAGACACAGAAACAGCTCTGGATATACTCAGACACTTAATCTTTGACAAAGGAGCCAACACTTTCACTGGAAGAGAGACAGCTTGTTTAATAAATGATGCTGAAAAAATTGGCTTTCCATATGCCAAGGATTAAAAATAGATCCATATCTTTAACCATGCACCAACCTAAAATTGAAAAGGATAAAATATCTAAATGTTAAAACAGGAACACTAAATCTGCTAGAAGAAAGAGTAGGTAGAACACTTGAGGACACAGGAGTAAGCAAAGAATTCAAAAACAAAACCCAGACAGTATGGGAGTTATACAAAGAATCCAGATCTATTAAAAAGCTTTTGCACAAAAATAAAGACCCAATCCAAAAATGAGCATCAGAAATGAAAAGATACTTCTCAGATAAAGAAGTAGAAACAGCAAATGAATATATTAAATAATGTTCAACATCACTGGTCATTTTTGAAATGCAAGTTAAAACATTAGTAAGATTTCATCTTACTGCAGAAAGAATGACTGCTATCCAAAAATCAACCAATACAATAGTTATTAGTTGGTGGCAGCATTGTGGGGAAAAATGGGATCCTTCTGTACTATTGGTGGGAGTGCAGACTGGTGCAACCACTGTGGAAATTAGTGTGGAGATTTCTCAAAAAACTAATAGTAGAGGTTCCACTTGATTCAGCTATTCCCCTTCTTGGTATTGTCCCAAAAGAATTAAAGAGATCATACCACAGCAAAATATACATACCCCCACTTATACTGGCACAGTTTGTAGTAGCTAAATCTTAGAAACAGCCCAAATACCCATCAAATGAATGGATGCAAGATGTGGTTTTGTTATAGTGGAGTAGTTCTCTATCATAAAGACGGATGAGCTTTAGACCTTTCCAGATAAATGGATGGACCTGGAAACCACACCCGTCAGTGAAATAAACCATATACTGCATTGTTCTCTGATGTGAGAAAATGTTCAAATGGGAAGGAAAATAAAGAAGGAGGGAGAGTGAAAGGCAAGAAGGGACAAGAAAATAGTGAAAAGAGAAGAAAAAATGCAAACAATGTTTTTGTACATAAGGAGGGGAAGGGGAAAGAATAAAAATAAAATATGTTATAAGAAAATAAACTACAATAAGATGTGTCTAGAAGATCTGGTAGAATCAGAATACTGACATGACAACAGGAATATCCTTGAGTGTATAGACTTTCCTGGTGAAAATAAAGCTGTTGCTGCGTGGGCATATACCCCAATTTAAGTTTCCTACAGTCATCTTTCTCATGTATTAAATATATATTTTATCTTCCATCCCTTGCTAAAATTTAGCAGTGAGGAGATTGGATAAATACAGCTCCAAAAGAAAGCAATTTTAGTAGTTCAACAGCCACTGGACACTAACTCCACCCAAAGAACTACGTGGGGAAAGGGATGAAGTTGGGATCTGAAAATGAGTAAGACTTGGCAGCTGCTCAAGGATGAAACAGGCTTACACACAAGCTGTGACAATGCAAGACGGGGAAGAAAGTGACGCTCCTAAAAGTGGTATAAAAGTGCCACGAGGTTCTACAGTATGAACAAATTTACTAAGATTTATATCCAGAGAAACACTAAAAAGCTGGAGTCCAGATGATTTCCCTTCTTACTGCAACCTCATCATATGCTGGAAAAACTATACATGACTCCATGTGGAAGGGAACACAGTGTTCTTATTTCCACCTACTGCAGCTCAGCTGCCAGTTCAAACATCTGCCATCTTTAAAAGTGCAATAAGGAAGCGCTCGGTTTGGGAGGCTCGTGTGCCACTGCTAAGACCCTAATTGGATGGACTGTGTAAATGTGGTGTCTGGGAAGGAAAATGAAATTACTGGAGGAGTCTTGCCTGTATTCCTATGAAGATTTCACATGTCCCATTAGGGAAAAAGTTTGAAAATCTGTGCACACAGCAAAAGAAAGTACTTTGGAATTCCTGATGATAGGGTGAAGTGCAGAGCTCTTGGCTGATAACACTGCTATACAAGGAGAATTTGCTGAAATATTTCATAACCCTAGAGTCTAAGCCTGAGGCCACACTGTTGCAACACATTTGGATTCAGCTCACATTGCAGTGATGACAGAGTGGGAGGAATTTAAACATTTTGATCTCATTAGAATTATCAAAACAATCTTGTTTTACTGAGCACACCAAGGTGAATCTTGTGACCTCTTGAGTTCAGAAAAGACAGAGTTAGGATCTGATACAGGAGAGGAGAAATGCAATGATGTCTTCACACACTACCTAGGAGCTCCCAAACTCAGAGAAAAGGTAAGGGCAAAGAGCTTAAAGAGGACGGGAACCTAGAGAAGGAAATTAGGGAAGGAGCAGGTGTATATGTCTGGGAGGATAGAAAAGATTAAGGAAATGGAGAGACCTTGGAGTTGCTTAGGGCTGTCCTTGTTAGATTCTAGCACTGTTTCCACTGCTGAAGCGGGGACAGTGAAAATAACATAGCCATTTCACTTTTAGCAATAGGGACAAGATGATCACTTGAATAAGAGAAAATGAGCAAGGCAACCAATATTTTAGTAGGCTTACTATGTTTGAGCAACTGCTGCATTTTCTTCATCTTGTGAATCTAAGTGGAAGGCTTCAGCCTTGGCAAGACAAAGCTATGCCAGTTTATCTCTGCACCTGAACATATCCATAGCCTTTACTTCTAGAATACTGCTTTCTTTTTAGCCCAGTATTCAGCTTCCACTTCTGGGCTAGAGCTTAGAACTTCTGTGTAGAAACTGAGCACTTGCATTTAGTCAGGTTGGAAACCCTCTAAGGCTGTGGCCAGTACTGAAAAAGTAGGGCTGGACACAGGTGCATTCGTCACATCCTCAGGTACGAAGGCCTCGAATCCAGACCCTCAAATTTATCTCCAAATTAGCTTGTGTTAGATGGAAGAACAGAAACCCTAGAAAGGATTTTTTAAAAGGTTGAATAGCAACAGTTTCATGTGTGTCAGCTTATTATTTAAAAGAAGTAACACATTGGGATCCTGGAAAAACAGGAAGTGAGCCAGGCTCTTCTTTACTTAGAGTCTGACGGAAGCCACCTTTGACTTTTATCATGGAACCTTCACAGAGTGCAGGGCACCTCTTATACGAGTATCATTTGCTCTTTGAGACCCAGAGAACAGCTTTCCAAGTACTTCTCATATCAAGTCTGAATCTTTTTTCCTAAATATTGTGCTTCCACTTCATTTCTCATAACTATGATGAACACAAGCTTTCTGTATTATGTCATCATGTTTTTATCTCTTTAAACTTTTGTTACCTCCCAAACTATTGCCCTGCAAACTAAGTATAACTTCCCACAAAGTTTGACATGACTTTTAAATTTGCTCACTGAGAAGTCTGACCATCATAAAACCTAAATGTAACTTCTAGCAAATGTTACCTGGTTGACTCTGAACATATATGCTTCTGTAGCAAAGGAATGTGCTGGTCTAGAGTTCTGCTACTGTCCTTCCACCTCTGCTTCAATAATCTAAAAGACAAAACAAAAAAATAGCCTTCACTATGGATATACTGTGTATATACTTATAGTACAGTTTAAAAAGTGCTCATTTTCCACAAATATTTACTGAGATCTGATTATGTAGAGGTACCTTTGTATGTACACAAACTAGACACAAATACATAATACTCTCTCCTACTCTTCTTGTTACCAGAGCTCATACTCTAATAGATGTTTCAGGCAAGAGAGACTGACAATATAGTGCTATCAAACAGTAAGGCCTACAGGCTATGAAATGCTGCACGAGCAGTCATCCTTAATGTAGAGTCTGAGGTTTATTTGTCCCATGCACTGCTTAGGCGATAGAAGAGGAGATGGTAAGCACACGAGGAGGCCTGTTTGATGAAGCAACATTTAAGTAGCATACAGAATAATGGAGAGGACGTAAATGAGCAGGGTGGGGGGGCTGACAGGGAAGGTTACAGTGTCCTGAACTCAGAATGAGAGTTCAAGCAGTCTTCTTAACATCAGTAACATTTACACAAAGCCCTGAAGAACGAAGAGGAATTAGCTGGGTGAAGAAGGCTGGGTTTGGTGGAGAAGTGCTCTAAGCAGGTGAAACAGGATAAACAAAAGCTCAGAAGAGAAATTTATGGCTGAAAACAGAAAAGGTAACATGATCACTAGCTCCCCTTGGCCTGAACACTTTAACTGTTTGGGATCTGTGTGTACACGTGTGTGTGTGTGTGTGTGTGTGTGTGTGTGTGTGTGTGTGTGCATGTGTGCACGTGTGTCTGTGTACCTGCTTTTCCCTTTTTAGAAGACTGATCCACCAGTCCAAATGTGCTTGGGCTGCTTCCTCACAGAATATGCCAAAGGAATTCCTGCCATCTGGTGGACAGAAAGGTGCCGTCACAGTGTGTTGAAAACTGGCATTATTATAGTTTCAGGCTCATAGCATCCCAGATGTTGGCATTTCCACTCACTTGTTTAAATGTCTTGATGTACTTAAAAAGAAAAGGAAGAAATCTTTAGGAATATTCTCAGGCAATGCTTTCTTATATGAAAATATGAAGGAAAGTTAAGAGAAGACAGGAAAGAAAAGAAGGAAGGAAACAAGTATGTACTTATGCCAATACAGTATTTAGGGATCATGCTCTCACTATTCTTTCAAACAATAGGCACATGAAACCCATTTGCAGCTGAAGAGACTGAGATTCAATTCAAGGAAGAGCTCACACTGGCTGATTCCATGGTACACTAACACCAGTTTATCAGGATTTATCTTTTGATCAATAAAGGGTAAGCAGGAGGCATAAAATATTCTTCAGTTGTGACACTGATACTTTTAAACTTAAGACCTCAGTGAAAATGCTTAAGGTTTCATTTGGTACTCAAAGTCATTGGAATAGTCTAACTCATAAACACATCAGTCTGTCCTCAGAGAAGAGATAGCCTTAGATGCCACATTATAACGGATGCATTTTCAGAAGTAAAGAGCAGACTGTTTTTCTAAGTTTCATAGTACTTCACTTCTAGTTGAAAAGAAGTCTTAATAATTCAATTTGGATGAAGAAATGTTGGCACCTGTTCCTAAAACACATCAGTGAGTTTTTAGGATTGAAACTATCTCAGAAAAAGTCAGTATGAATATGGTCCTACATGTATAAGGATGACTTGTATTAGCAAAGCATAATCAGTGTATTATCCTTTCCCATAGTCCTCTATACTTCCAAGTCCTTAGAACAATTTATAAGTTGCTATACTATTTGACACACAAGTAGGAGCTAAAATCATGACTGTAAATATGAAATTTCTGCTCACTAGCCACTTACAAAAGGAAGTAAAGGGTTATTACAGATAAAATGTCCACCAGATGTCCATTGTCTTCACTGAGGTCAACGTAGTGGAAATAGCACCAGCAAAATACAAGTAGAGATATCAGTATGGGATGGACAGGGTGGGACCTGCACGGCCAAGAAGCCTCAGGACAGATCACCTAGGGAAAACAGTGTAATTCTTTAGATGTTCTAGAATCAAAGGACCTATCTGGAACTATTAAAATATACTAAGATTGTTCTGGTGGGGCTTGGAAATATTCCACAGCGTCAGGTTTCTAATCAACTACAAAGTTTAACTGAGTATTTAAGTCTCTACAGAGGGGACTATAGAACACAATCTTTAGTTTCAAGAAACTTATCTGTGTGTAGGAGGCTACGAATGATCATTTGGACTAGAGTGATCAGGGGAGTCTTTGGAGGAGGAGAAATGGGATTCCTTATGGCCTAAAAAAAATGAACACATTTAGGGTACAGAGTGGAGGGAAAGACCTGCTTGATACACTGTGTGTCTGAAGCATGGCATCAGAGACTTCCCTTAAGTTAATTTGTATTTTCATGGAGCAAGAGAAGGAGGAAGCAGGTCTACTGGAAGGAAATTTCATGTGAGAAATGAGGTTTTGGTTTAGTTTGTTTGGCCATTTATTGTCACTTTCAAATCCAAGTCCACCAAACTTTAAACAAGAGGCACACTGAGCCAGGATTCTGCTCAGGACTGGTGTCATGCCTGCCTGGCAAGCATGAGGTTCAGTTTGATTCTTGGTACCAGAAAGAAAATTTGAGGGAAAAAAAAAAAAAATATATATATATATATATATATATATATATATATATATATATATATTTGCTGTGAGAGGTTTTGATGTAATTTTGCCAAGACAGCAAATTAGTTAAATGTAACTTAAATACATTCACACAATTAATATTTATTGAGCTTCAACTCAATAAATGTCAGGCACTAGATTAGATAAGGGATAAAGAAGAAAGATAATTCCTCATAATAGAAAGATATGTAAGAGGTTGGTATTAATTTTGATGGATAAAAGTGATAATAAATTTCCTTTTCTAGAGAAGTAAACATTTGATATTGCCATCTATGGAATTTTAAAATAAAATGAAAGAAAGGCACAGATAGAATAAGGCACTGATCTTCCCAACCCTGGGGAAAAGTGTATTTTAAAGGAACTTTGGTGAGAGGTGCCTGAAGATTACTCATATACCCACCTACACATACAGTGTGACTGGTTTTGTTTTTAATCAGAGAACTAGGGTACAGGAAGATAATGATCAGCAACATGCCAGAAAAAATGCAAAAATTTCTACACAGTGAAAAAAAAAGCATTAAGATGAGTGTCTAGAGAAATCTGGAGGAGGATAGATTCCCCAGTCCACACTTCCTTTTTCTTAAAGGAACAGCTGAAACAACGTGAGGCTCCAGAGCTGTGCATTTGTTCTTAAACACACTGATCTTGTCCCAGTTGGAGTCACTTCTAGGTCATACGCTAATCTTCCAGGTCACGGAAGTTACCTATCCAGAGGGAAAATATATAAACACACTTTCAAAAACACACCATCTGTAATATGACAGAGGACATACACAAAACTTATGATCCCAAAGAAATTGATTTGTGCCACTCAGTAAGTATTTTGTTTTTATCCTTGACTGAAAGATGTTAGAAGCTCTCTCCTTGACCCATCTTCTTGGCTTCCTAGTAGAGGGCACTGGTATTCTCTAAATCTGCCACTAGAGACAAATTTAGAAACTACTGATTTCCTACTTTCCTTCATATGCTGTAATTAGAATTTTTAGTGCAGAATTTTCTTTAACAGCTGCTTCAGTCAAGTCTAACAGGGAAACTGCTTAAAAGTTAGAACACGTTCAATTCAAGAGGATATTCTGCATATGGGGTATTCTTGAACAGAAATCTAAACCATTTATCTCTGTTTTCTAACCCTTTTTTTCCTTATTAATATACATCTTTCAAAAAATTATTTACTCGTTTTTATCTTTTCTGTAAGTTAATTTTCTAAAGCAATGAAAATGAAGATCAAAAGCCAATTTTGTCCCTTTCATTCATTCTCTTGAGAAAAAAATTAGACCAAATTAAGCTCTTAAATTGAATTTCTTTTCTCAACTTCCCTTTAAAAATTCTCTCACCCAATTTCCTATGATGTTCCTAAGCTCTAAAGCATCATTTACTAAATACTTGCTTTAGCAATTTTTAAGGTTACTTTGTTGAAAACCTGCCTTAATTCGACATAGCACTAATTACTGCTATACTTCTGATTACTTATCTGGTGTATGGTTGATTATGTCTACCTTTCAAGGAAGGAACACAGTCCAGACACATAATTTGACAAAGGTGAGAAACAGCAACATCAGTTCTAAGAATATAGGAAAAAAGTCTGAAGAGTGAGGTGACACTCCTGTCTGGGGTTAGTGTCCTTTGAAGACCACAGACAACACGCACAAATAGGTGGAAACAATACATCTGCAGACAGTATTACCCACCAGATGTGGCCACTTTCTCCGATAAATAACTTTCCAGTGACGTGCAGGGCTGAAGATACATAGACAGCAGAAATTACTAAGACCTAAGCCTACCATTTTTGTAGATTTCAAGATATCATACAATCAATATTCTGACATCTATGACAGTTTTGTCCTTAAAACAGTGAGATCAGAAATGAAGATATTAGCATTACTTGTTGACTTTTCTTACAATTTTGAAATAAATTTAAATGTAATTCTTTGGAATAATCTTTCTTGAGTCACATTTTTATTTAGGTCGTTAAGGTCCATAATTATCTCCTTTTAAGGAAAAATTTCATTTAAAATGCTAGAGCTACAGCCTCTTATGAAAACCAACACTTGTAGCTTGTTATAATGATAGTTCTAAATGTCTAAGGCATATTTAATGAAAACACCCATAACAATTTTATCTCAAGAGCCTGAGCAATAGGAATTTTAAAAGGCTGACAATGAAAAATAGCCAAATATTCTGGGAATTTCCAGTATAATTGGAAATAGCACTCACTAGTTACCTTCTTAGTCTTTCTCTAGAACTATTTTGCCTGAATATTTAATTAAAGGGAGGTTATCTGCCTCTAAAAAATTGTATTCCAAAGGCTTAAAAAAATCTCAGAATGCATCCTTGTTAATTTTGATGAAGCACATTGAGAATTTCCCCTAGAATTTTAACTACCTTCTTCAGTGGGGCTACAATTCCCCAGAAAGTAACTCTTAACACAGCACTATCTTCTAAAACACCAGTTCCACTTATCTCCCTATTTGCTTATCAACCACATTCTGCCTTAACAGAAAGTTAAAATGGACAGATCTGAATTCAAACTTTCCTCAGTGACAGCCTCCCTGTATCAATTTTTCCTCTTAACTTGTTAACCTGTAAATCAAAACTTCCAGCCAAATAAAGCTTTTGTTTTGGTTACTAAGATTTACTATTTCACTTAAGATGATTTACTATCCTATAAATTAAGTCGATGACCATTTCTTTAGGAGTAAAAGCTTCTTTCATGTTATTTGGACAACACATTGTGACCAAAACATTTTATTACCTATTATTACCAAAACAGTTAATATTTATTAACCTATCATCACTATTTAGTGAAGAGAGCTATTCACTAATCTGAAGAGGAAGTTTCTCTCTCTCTATATATATATGTGTATGCACATATATGGATAGGGCCGGTCTCACTGTGTTGCTGAGGCTCTTCACAAACTTCTAGGGTCAAGTGATCCTCCTGCCTCAGCCTTCTCAGTAGCTATGACTACAGGTACATGCCAACACACACTGGGGATTGAACCCAGAAATACTCACATTCTCCAGTCCTTTTTTAAACTTTGAGAGTGTTGCCCAGATTGATCTTGAGTTTATAATCCTCTTGCCTCAGCCTCCTGAGTAGCTGGGATTATAGGTGTGCACCACTACAACTAAACTATCATTTTTTAAAAATTTAAATCTTTATTGGTACATTATGAATACACATCATCACTGCATTCAACATTGAGAGTTTGCATCAGAATATGACATGATTTGATTCTCACTTTTTTCTCTTTCCCCTGCCCTGCAACCCGTCACCCCTTATATACATAATCTTTGCTTCCTTTTTTCTTTATTACTGTCACATTCTTTTCCCTTCGGTATTTACCCCTACACCCTCTACCTTGAGGACATCCTGATAAGTAAAATAAATAGGTCACAGATGTGTAAATATCTTATCTTTTCTCTAGTATGAGAAAATGAAGTTGTAAATGAGTTGTAGTATATATAGTTGATATTGTGAAATAGAAAATATTTAAACTATCATTTTTTAAATGAGTAGTCTGACAAAAATATAAAGCAATAATTTTATCAAACACACAAATTCAAGGACACTCAAGTTTTTAAAAAATTTACAGTATATGACATCAGATCAATAGCAAAAGCACCCACACATGAGCACAAATACATACACATATTACACTATATTCACCAAACATTAGGTAAGAATACTGACACACTAATGTTCCAAATAACTAGACAAAGTCTTTCCTTAAGATGTTTCTATAACGTGTTACTACTAAATTTCTCCCACTTACTTTCTACAGAAGTTTGATATATTGTCATTATTTTGGAATGTGGTAACATATAAACCCCTATACTAGGCCCTCTTGTACTTTGCATCCTTCATTTATGTCTTCCCAACCCACCTAAGATTCCAGCAGTCATTCTTTTAAGATCAATTTAGTCAAAACAAGATACAGAAGTCTGGCTGGCTCTATGTACAGGAAAAAATGTCCAGCAAAATTCTCAATTCTATGTTCACTTTTCCCTGGAGCAGTTATCTAATTATATCTAAGATACTAGGGGAAACATAATAAAAATAGAAAAAGAGCACTTTGGACTATCAATATTCCCCTAGACCCGAAAGCTTCCCTTTATCAACCAGTGTGCATGTCATTATTTTAAAATCTGAACTGTAAACATGTTACACTTAGTAAAGCACTCAGAAAGTTTTTGGTACCATATCATTTCCAAGAAGAAAGTGTTAGGTAGGGGCAGAGAAAGAAGAAAAACCAAGGAAAAATGAAAAAAAGATTTCATGAAGTATTTTTAAATGGATAAATCAAATACAATTTAAGGGTATTTTACCTCATAAAGAACATGTCCTCACTTCAGTGTTCATAAAAGATAGAATATCTATCTCCAGAAAAGGTTATTATTTCTTTACCTTATAAACTGTTGAGAGTACCAGCACCAAACTGATTCCTTTTGGAATTCCTTTTGGAATCTTCCAAAAGGATGCAGCAGGAAACTAAACTTTCCAAAGCATTTAACACCTATCACATCCACTAATTGTATGCCCTGAATACATGTCTTAGGGTGTAACTGTTCATCAAGTGGAAACTAAAATTCTGATTCTACTTTGTTAAGTTCAACACAAAGACCATGTAGTTAGTCCAAAGAATTCTTTGAGGCATTTTAAGTAATTTTAATCTATATTTTACAATCTGCCCCCCAAGAAAATACTAAAGTTTGAAATTAATTTACCCTTCCCTGGTCATTAAGTAAGAACTTAAAGGACTCTTTGACTCCACCTCACAATATACACAAGATCCTGAAGAACCATCATCATAAGCTCATATCTCTAAAAAATGGATGCAATAAGGCTTCTTCTGCTGTTATTCTTGAAGCTGGATTTAGGTCTAGAAGTTTATCAAGAAGATCATAAGCTTCATCAGGTACTTTATCCCAGCCTTCTAAATTGGTCTTGTTATCATCAAAATGCCTCCCACAGCCATTACTATCCCCTTTATATGATGAATTTGAGGGCTGTGCTTGAGATCTTTGTATGACATAGGAAGCTTTGTGGTTAGGTTTCTCTGAAGAAGTTGAATCATGCGAAGGACATGTTTGGGTATCACTTGCTAATTTAACAGGGTTTGAATCCAGATTCCTGAGTCTCTCACAGAGTTTCCTCAAGTCTTGCGCTGGGACTTCTTTGCTACATAATATTGATTTGCCTAAAAGAAAAAATTGTTATTTGAATATCAGAAATACCTTTCACGAGAATCATGCAAGTCCAGTCATGTTTTATGAAGACATAGAGAGCATGAGACAGATCACATTACTATTTTTAAATTGTATTTGACCTACACAGTTGAAGACCAAATCATAAAGTGAAAGATAGTGGAAAGCAGTAACTGGGCACTCACTTGATCCTGTCAACTTTCTCAGCTTAATTTTATCATCTGTAATCTTTTCCAACTGTAGCTACCATCGTTCACCCTGCTTCCAAATCTCTATACCTGACTACAATAGTCTAGGATGCTCTGCACCCTCTAGTATGCCTAAGATTTCCACACATATCACAATTAAGGTCAAGCATCACCTCTGCAAGGTCTGATGTTCAGAGAATCGAATATTTCAAGCTTCTGTCTTATCCTAGGGAAGGAGAGTTCTATTACTCTAACTCTTCTATATTGTTCTGATAAATGTATATCCATCTCCCAAGACTGAGCCGTTTGAAGACAGGGAAGATTTTATTTATGTATAAAATCCTACCACACAATGTTTACATTCTGTTAATGTCTGTTAGACTGAACAAAAGAGCATTATTCATTTGAGCATCTCTATTTAAATGTCATTTTTAGAGATGTCTTCAGCCCTCTTCATTCCCTTTTTCTTTTTGTCTTTTTCAACAGCATTCACTTCTGACATAAATACGCTAAGTCTCCAACCTATGAACAAGTACCGACCATTCTAGGAAAATTATTCATAAGTCGGATTTGTTTGATTATTACAGTTTTACTGTATTGATCTTATTTTACATTCATTATCACTTTTCCCTTGTATGTATTATTTTGCTTTTATTAAAATTTTCTTGTAGTAGGAAGAAGACAAAAATTGTGGCTTTACATTACTGCAGTATTTATTTTTTTGGCAAGAGTCTATTTGAGACTTTTCTAACAACTACTACTAAGTTTTTCTTGTGAATTAGACCGTGCCATTGTTATCTAAGCAAGGGACAAAATCATTTTTGTAGTTCTTACTCTTCAAAGAGTAGTTCTTTGGTCAAAATCACTTTTGTCACCAGTGTCATATTTTCCAGAAATGGGTGAAGTTGGCCAGGCATGTGTATTTCTTGAAGTTTCTCAGATATTCTAATGTGCTCTTCTGGTTAAGACCCATTGATTGTGGGTCAGAATACATGGCAGCCCTGTTACCTTTGAGACAGGCTAACTGAAACTTTCTCCATACTGTACATACAAGCTGACTCAGTCGTAGGACCTGAGTTACTCCTTGGAAAACATTAATTATATTGAACACAAGGTGCACATTTAAGTTCAGGTTGCTGCACAGGGTAAGGATGAGTTATTCTTAGGTGCTCTATAAAGCAGAAGAACCTGTGTGGCTAAGGAGAAGACTTACCCCATCAGAAAGGCATTCTGGTAATTCACCTTAATGCTAAAGAATCCGACAGCTAACACACATTTCTATTCTCTTCTCCAAAACAGACCTCGTTACAATGTATTAAAATTACTTTACTTATTAAAGAAAAATCAATTTAAGCAAAAACTTTCAAGGTATCAGGCAATATGATGACTAAAATACAATTAAAAATGAAAATCTATCACTAAAAACATGTATATAATAAATCAAACTACAGTAAAGAGAATTAAGATTTTACTCTTTATTCTGTTGCTTGCAATTACAAAACTGAACTTTAAATACTAGAGTAGTTTAGTATTTGGGATCTGCTAAGATGATACAATTACATGTATAGAAGAGATAATATTTTCTTATCTGAAAAAAATGTATTTTAAAGTAACTGAGAAATTTCTCACTGAAATTGGAACTTTAGGAACACTGAGTACTTCTTTGTGGAAGAATTTTTCAATAATTTATTATGTGATTTTTCTGTAAATAATCAGAGGTATTTGTTTTGTTCTGTAATGCAAAACTGCTTACCAAAAGTTTTAGCAGCCTGGATAGTTTCCCTGGATCCCCGAATTGTCATAATTTGTGCCAAAGCAGTTAGATCATCAGTTGCTTTATAAAATGGATACCGTCCACTAAGCAGAGAAAGGAATATGACACCAGCGGACCACATGTCAATTGCTGTAAAAGAAAACAAAGTTTAAAATCAACTCCAAAAATTAATTTCATCATCTAAATAAGTAGCTCTCACATTTAATATCAAGAACTGGCAGTTTTCACATTTAAAACATTTGGGAGTCTGAAAAAATTCAGATGATCAGACTCAATCCTCCAAGGATTATAATCCAACAGTTCTGAAGTATGTATTTTTAAAATGTTTCTCAGGTGATTTTACTGTAGTCAGGATCAGTGATTCAACATCTTTACAAAACACAGTACTTTCTTTCCTGAACACTTTGGTAAGCTTAAAATGATATTTCACAATTAGAAAACCCTAAGTAAATTGTATTTTAGAGGAGCAAAAGAAACCAAAAATAAGTATGGGAAAAGATCGGGATACTCCTTAGGAAGTACAGCTAGACGTGAAAGCATTTTCATTTTAGTGTAAAGTACTGAAATGAGAAGCACTATGGTCAGATGCTAACATCAACTATTACCACAGAAACTTTAATAATCTCCTGAATTCTGGAAGTTAAGACAAAGCCCAGCTAAAGCTTTGGTTCTGAGTTCAATCCTACCAGTGCCAAAATCAACACCACCCAAGCCAGAAAAACAGACTAGCTCAGCTTCACGCTAAAAATCTCTTTTACCTCCTTTTAGGGACATCTTTTCCTAATTGTTGAACTAGTACTACCAAGTTACTATTCTCTATACCGTTAGCTACTAATCACTTGCCTTTCTTAGACCCATTTGTACCCTTGCCTGTTCCTTCAATGTTTTTTCCAAGCCTTAAGCGCTGACGTTCCTCAGAGTTCAACTCTTTCCTCTTAAGTAACTGCTCTGGTTGTTGCATTCATTTCACAGCTTCAGGTACTATTTATATAATGATAACACTCATCTGTTTATTTCTGGTCCAGCTCCTTCCCTGAGCTTCAGATTTACCTTTTATTGTGCTAGACATCTCTATTTGCATGTATCACTGATATCTCAATTCACTTATGTCACACTCCAACTTCACCTAACACTATAAACCAGTTACCTCTATTTTTACTCTCTGGCTACTGGTACACATCAGAATTCCTCAAACACAAATCTGGTAAACATTCTAGATGCCTTTTCCTTTATCACCTCATCACATCCAAACTCAATAATCAAGTACCTAATAAGCTCTGTCTTTCCAATCTTTACACCTTTCTATTCATTCTTGTTACTACTGGCCCATTCATGTTTTCATCAGCTGTCACCTGGAGCACTGCAAGGTACCATCCTCCAAAATCTATCCTCTCTGCACACCTGCCAGAATGAGCTATCTAAAGACAGTATCACCATCATTTCCTCTTGCAAAGCTTTCTATAATATACAGTCCAAACTATTTAACAAGTATGACCTTATTTTCTGTACTTCTTTCACATATTTATTTCTAACTGTTCAAATTGTACCTTAAATTCTAGGAACATTAATCTTTTGGTGTTCTATATGCTTAGATTATGTTGAGCTCCTCAGTTCATGCTGTAATTTTAATCCTACCACAATTTAGTCTTATCTCAGAGATCATCTTTTCCATGAACTTTCTTTCATAATCTCCTTCAGTCAATAGCTATCCCTTAAATCCCTTCTATAAGCTTTTATCACCATACTCGAGAGGTTATTCTATAATTCCTATCTGAGAATGCACCCTCTGTGGAGTATGAGCAGATGGCTCTTTCATTTTTTCATTATTCACAAGCACAGCACAGATAAACAATGAATGAATATATTGCTTCCAAGCCTATACTCCAACTAAATAGCAGGATGCCTCTATTCATTCAAAATCTGCCGGGTGTGGTGGCTCACACTATACTCCCAGCATCCGGGAGGCAGAAGCAAGAGGATCACTGTGTGTTTGAGGCCAGCCTGGGATACACAGTGAGACTCTGTCCCCCAAAACAGACACCAAAACAAAATTAAAAAAACAACACTGAATAAGATGTTACCTGGGTTCTAGTTCCTTGGCAACTTTTTAATTACAGATTTATTTTTCTTTTCCAAACTCTATTGCTATCTAATTGCTATCATACCGTTATCACACTAACAAAAAATAATCCTTACCAAACATATCTGTACCCCAAAAAGAAATGATGTATTAATAGAGGAAGTGCTACAAGTTAGTCCAAACTACTAAACACAAATTTTCTCTATAAAAGTGATAGTAACAAAAATCATCTTGCAAACAAAATACTCACAAAAAAAATTATTTAAAAAAAAGCAACACTGGAATCAGAAATTTTCACAACAGTAGTATCTCAAAAACAGAAATGCTACACTCCTAGGACTGCTTAAAAAATTTACAAATAAGAGCTAAAGTATTACTCAAAATAGCTAAAGGTCATAACATTAAATGCATTTAGGGATAACCATTTTAATCAGATTTTGTATTTCCAGTACAACATACCTGTAGTTTGATTTGGGCATTTTGTCAAGACCTCTGGTGCTCTGAATCCTGGTGTACCTGCCCGAGGGGCAACTTGCTGATGCCTTACAAAAAAGAAACAAGATTTCTTAAGTTATGTTATAATTATGCTAAAATTCACAAAAGTGTATTTATCAATTTAGTTCATAGTAAAATTTGCCTTGATATTGATACAAATGTTATTGTAAAGCAGAGGATAATTTAATGATACACTATCTAGATTTTATACTGGTTTCTGCCTCAACTAGATTCCTACTCTTATTTTAAAAAGGTCTTGATGTAATTTCCAAACATGAAACAAGATGGTAGATGATAAAAACCATAATAGAAAAACAGAACATAATAGGAATTTGTATAAAAATTCATTTGTGGACCAGGATTTAGCTCCGTGGTTCCAGCGCCTGCACTTGCAAGTGGAAGGTTCCAAGTTTGATACCCGTAACCACACAAAACACTGCCAGGCATGGTAACTCATGCCCACCAGCAATCAGTACCACATATGAAGTGCCAGGAGTAGTGGCTCACGCCTGTAATTCCAGCACTCAGGGGCCAGAGGCAGGAGGACTGCTGAGTTTGAGGCTGAGTTTAGGACCAGCCTGAACTACAAAGTGAGACCCTGTCTCAAAAAAAAAAAATTTTTTTTTCATTTGTTTTGGGGTGATTAATCATTGATATACTTATTCTCTCATATATTTGAGCTAATCAGAAAAAGCTTTAAGAAAGCTAAATCTTGAAGGAAAGGGAAAATATTTTGAGATAAAGAGTTGAAGGTAGGAGTAAGAAAAAAATTGATTATTTGGTTCTGGTTATTCCTCATAGGCAGAAATAGAGAAAACAGAAAAGATGAAATCAGCAAGCAAAATGTCAATTCTAAGTTTCTAAAAACATCTATTTTCCACTCCCCAAATTATATGCATATTAGTGCCAATGTGTTTTCTAAAGAGTGTAGGCATGTTAAATAAATACACGACAAGAGTTATGTACTCTTCATGCACTGCTCTGTGTCAGTGCCTGTGTAGTTCACAGATGTTACTCTGTTTTCCTAACTAAACAAACTGCCCACCAAAATAAGTTCAATTTATAATCTTGTCTGGCAGCATACTGGTGATTTTATAGCACCCGTAGAACAGATTACCTTGAAAGGCAAATACTGCACACTTTATCTGTTGCATAGCAGTCACACGTCAGGCTGGTTGGGCAAGAACTGGCAGTTTTCTTTACCACACCACTATTCAAAACTTTTGTAGAAACAGCCTTCTTTTTCGTTGCTAACTTTCTTGATATTACATCCACAGTCTTTGACTGCTTTACAAGCTATAAAAGGAAAATTGTATTTTCTGTTTCAATGATACAATATGATGCCTTCAAATGCTAGAGTAGTAAAAAGCAGTAGAAAAAGAATAACCTTTAAAAATTCTGAATGTGCTACTGCATTATAAATAAACAGCTACCTACTAAAATGTTTAAGGTCTCTCTGGCTTTTTTAAACAAACAAACTAAAATTGACTAATTGGTTCAGTAAATATTTAACATGTTTTATTAAGATTTATTTTGCTGATAAAAGGTATAATAGTTATGTTCTAGTGTCTAACTCCATTTCAGAACTGTAAATTACACAATTACATTGGCTAAAATCAGTTTTAGTTTGTTGTTCAATTGTCTAGCTGTCACAAGATAACGTAAGTCAATTATAATCACCTAACAATGACAATAGATTAACTTTATAATCATCTTTACACCATCATTTCTGTATCAGACTACGTGAGGTGTAGGAGCTCACAATTCTGGCAATCTTAACAGACAAGGTCTTAATATTCTAAATGGTTCTGAAGGGAAGGAAAAATAGGTAACCAAAAATAATGAAATATTTCACCAGAAAAATTCAGGAAAAAAGTTGGAGAAAACAAAAGTTTTGATTAAGTTTTCAAAGCAATTATATCTTCTGCCAAAGTCATATTCTACTTAATAAGTACTAATCTAGTCATTACCTAACTTTTCTTCAGTGTATGACTGACTGACCATTGAACTATTGAGCTACATTACTTACTTTCACTGCAGGGCTCTCATGTGAAATGGAGCTGTGTATATTGAAATTTCTTTCTCCAAAAACAGAGCGCTGGGCAGAAAGGCCTACAGATCCCTCCTACAATACCAACAAAAACAAGGAAAATAAGGATTACATCTGTAACACTTTCTGCCAGCTGTACTCTGCCATTGTTTTGAAAGAGTTAAGTGACATGAAACAAAAATAGCAGTATCCAAGACATTCTCAGGCACCAAAACACTTCTGTGAAAGGAGAAAATAGTCTAGACAGAACTCTTAACACCCATACAATGCTATCATACGCCACACGACTAGAAAAATTCAAAAACTACCTGTATAGATGCTACATTTTGCCATACAGCTAAAATGGAGATAGACACTTTAGAATTTTGCTCCTATAACTAATGTTTTCTTTTAAAAAGGATAATCAATCTGAACTTTAACATGCAGAGCAAATTATTTTCCATTTTGATCACATAATATAATTTTAGACTATATAATTACAAAGATCAATCAACAAAGTAAACATTTTTCATTTTGAATATAATAGCTCAGTACAAATCTTAGTGAGAATCTACTCAAATGGACATATACAACAAATGTTTTTAAAAAGCTTAATTACAGATACTATCAGCATTATATCTCCTGTTGAAAGAGTGCATTTCTTTTTTTTTTTTTTTTTTTTTTTTTTTGAGACAGGGTCTTGCTTTTTGTAGTTCAAGCTGGCCCTAAACTCACTGTGTAGTCCATGCAAGCCTCAAACTCACAGCAATCCTTTTGCCTCTGCCTCCTGAATACTGAGATTATGGGTGTGAGCCATCACACCCAGCATTGTGGTGTGTGGTACTGATTACTGATGGGCATGAGTCACCATGCCCAGCAATGAGGTATGTGGTTACCGGGACTGAGCTCAGGACCTTGTGCTTGCAAGGCAGGTGCCAGAACCACTGAGCTGAATCCCCTGCTGAAAGAGCACATTTCTAAAACAGTATGACAGTGGTTCTTAAGAAATATAAAAGGTAAAACCTTTCCATCTTTTCCTTGTTTAATCTGAATTTGTGCATTTGCGTAGGGTCTTTTGACAGAAGTTTTTGAGGTTGACTGCTGATCCAGCTTCTTAGGTGCTGAGCCACTCAATGAGATTGTGTTTCCAATGAGTATGTGAGACTTGTTTTGTGAACAACTTTCTTGCTCAGCTTCAGACTGGACCAATTTGAGAAGCTCTATTTTTGTATCATGGGTTCCTTGGGCCAAACCAAAGTCTACCAAGGCATACCTGGGAAATAAAGTTAATCTTTATTTTTCTGAAACAATTAGAAGCTTAGTAACACTGTAATACTCACAAATACATTGTAATCTTTTTACCATATTCAATATACTCTATAAGTAACTATTTGATTTTCAGCTTACACTGCCTTTGTGAATATATTAAGCACAATAATACACATAAAATCAGAACTCTGGTGTAAACAGGAAACCAGCTATCATATCATACAATGCCCTCATTTACTAAACAGGAAAATTAAACCTAGAAATTACACACACGCAAAAGGTCCAAAGGAACTGAATGCATTCCAACTTTTTTTTAGCAAAGTGCTATTCTAATGAGCCATATCATATCTAATGAAATGTTATTTTACTAATGCAATTTTATTTTCTTCATGCATTTCTTTTCTTGAATCACAGTAAGAATTTTAAACAAAAATAATTTGACAAAACTGTTGCAATGTTTTTATATCTAAGAGAGACTTTCAATAGCACAAATACTTAAGTGTAAATACTTTCTGGGAATTCTTCATACTTACTTTTTAAGGCGTCTATTATATAAAAAGTTACTGGGCTTAACATCACGGTGAACAATACCAAACTGATGAATGCGTTTCAAAGCTTTGAAAAGATTAAACATATATTCCCGTACTTCTTGAAAGGAGAGAGAATTCAAAATGTCCTAAAATAAAGTTATGAATGAGGTCATAAAATTGTTTTCAATCAAATATGTAGCTAATTAAATTTCAAGAAATAGTAAAACCTACCAGAAAGGATTCATGCTCTAGATATGGCATAGCAATAACCACATGATCATTTCTCCTAAAGCAGTATTTAACTCCCATGACATTGTCTTGCCCCCTAGTGGAAAAATGCACAATGAACTGCAGAGGAAAGGTCAAACTACAACTTAATGCTATCATTTTTTTTTAAATATAATTTTAGCAATTCATACATACTACTAGAAAACTGAAACTCATGTAGGAGTATAATTTAACTGTCTTGTAAAAAGGTTTTGAGTAAAATGTAGCAACAGTTATCAGGTTACTATAATTCAAATATGAGACAATTATAGTTTTAACTGGGAAGTGGCACAAAGAAAAAGATGCATAAGACAGTTAAAAGACTTAGCAGCAGACTTAGTAAGGATAACATATGGATTTTTAAAATAACAGCAATATTTACTTAATATTGACTATATGTCATTCTTTGATCTAAGCACTTCACACCAATTAACAAACTTAATCCTTACAGTGATATTTCAACTCATGAACAATTTTTTGTTTGCAATTTGGTTTGCAAACAGAAGTGTTTGGTAAAATCTTGTTTTTGTTTGAAACTCTACATCAGGTGACAAATACGACCATGGCCACCTTTCTCATACAAACAAGGCCATCTTTTCCAAAAATCATATAACACATTAAGTTGGTGAACCGAGGTGTATAACAATCATCAAAAAAAAGTGCTATTATTCCCCTACCTCCCTTTAAATGGATGAGGAAAATAAAGGATGGGAAGGTTAAGGAACTTTCTTCCTCAGATCACCAAACCAGTAAGTCACTCGAATCCATCATTTGAATCCCGGTAGTTTGTTTCAGATTTATGTGTTAATTACTACTCTACACTGCTTCACAAAAGTCGCGGACAAAAGGGAAAGATGATTCCCATTACCTGGAGCCTATAAACAATATGGGCATCAAGAATGTAAGTTGAAAAGTCAGGCAAAGAAGGATCTAAAACCATGAACTCATCATTTTGATAGGTATATCTAAATATGACAGTGGAAGTCAAGAAATTAATGAGAATGGAGTACTTACAAAAAAGTGCAATCATGATGTGCATATGTAATGTACCAATAAAGATTTCAATTAAAAAAAAGATGACATCCAACACTGTGAAAATGAATATAAAGAAAATTGAGCCTCTGAATAGTCTCTGGAAAGTAACATATGGAAGGGAAAACAAAAGAGTTTTGGAAAAATGGATTATCAGCATGATGATAAGAACTGAGAGAAGGCTTTTAGTTTTATAATGAAGAATTAACTAGCAGTTTTTCCAAGAGCAATATAGGTGGAAAGAAAGAGGCAAAACAGTTAAGGAAGGAGTGCAAGATAGAATGGAAGCACACAAAGGCAATTCGCCTCACTACCCCATGAAATCATATGAACACATTTTTAGGATGTTTTTTAAAATTCAGAGAAAAAGAAAGTAGTACATGGATATAAAGCAGTAAGAAAAAAAGAAATAATCTTAATTAGGGAACTATAAGGTATATGCAATCACGTCCTAAAGAAGCCATTTCATCTTCCTGTCTTTTATTAAAAGAGTGAAACAAACAAATAAGCTCATTTATTCTTATTCAATAAATACTGAATGGACACAATGTTAAACATCATGAATTTAACAGTGAATACAATTAACACAGTTTTTGTCCTTTTTTTGTGGAATTTATTATTTAGTGTACAACACAGATAAACAAGGGGATAATGACAGTCATGACTTGTGCCCAGATGTCTGTCCTCCCAAGCCTCACGCCGTCCTAGCTGGGGCTTTTTTAGAGGTGCCTGGATCAGAGTCTGATGCTGGGACTAAAGGTGTGTGATTACTAAATCAGACCCGACTGGTTTGACCGTCCTAATCTCCGTACCTTGGGGGGATGTGGGGGTGGGGATGAGAATCAAGTCACGTCATATTCTGGTACAAACTCTCAATGTTCAGTGTGATGATGATGTGTATTCATAATGTACCAATAAAGATTTGAATTTTTAAAAAAAGAGGTGGAAAGAAGCTGCTAAGGGCCCTTGCTTGCTCTCTCCTGTCTGCTTGCCTGGATGCCATTCTGTCTTAGAGCCAGGCGACTATGAACTGAAATCTCTACAAACTATGAGCCAAATTACTTGTTCTTCCTTTAACTTTGAGAGTTGCGAATTTTGTCTCAGGCATGAGTAAAGTGAGACACAAATGATAGTAAGTGTTTTAGAAAAAAATCAAAAGGTGTATGACAATACAAAAAAAATCTGAGAGCAATTTAAGGCACAGAAGAGTTTTTGAAGCAGTGCTACTTTTGCTCAAATCAAAATAAGGAGTCACCGGTATATACACACAAGAATTAAAAGACTCATATCACAGTGACATATGTGCACCCATGTTTATAGCAGCCCAATTTGTGATTGCTACATCTTGGAAACAACCCAAGTGTCCATCAACTGGAGACTGGATAAAAAAGCTGTGGTTCTTTTACAGAATGGAGTATTACTCTGCCATAAAAAATGGTAAGTTTGAATCATTTCTACTTAAATGGACATACCTTGAGGATATCCTCATAAGTGAAATAAATAGGGCACAGATAGGTACATATTGCATCTTTTCTCTGGTATGAGAAAATAAAGGTATAAATGAGTCCTAGAATTGTATGTTATATATTATGAAATAGAAAATGCTCAATGTAAAATAGGAAGAAGGGGGAAAATGTTGAGATTATAACAAAAAAGTAAAGAAACAAACTTTATGTATATGGGGGGGGCGGTAGGGTGGGTAGGGCTATGGGAAAAAATGAGAATTAAGTTGTGTCTTATACTGGTACAAATCCCCATTATAGAGTGCAATCATGATATGTATATATAATGTACCAATAAAGATTAAAAAATAAAAAATAAGGAGTCACCATGGGAAGACTAGCATAAGTCTTCCTGAAGGGGGAAATAGTTTGAGCAGTGATTCTAAAGAATGCAAGCTCTTCACACAAATCTGAGAAACTAAACAAACTGGAACACAGAAAAGTGGGAATGGGGTAGGGGATTTGGCTCGGTGGTTCCGGCGTCTGTCTTGCAAGTGCAAGGGCCCGGGTTCGATCCCTGTTAACCACACACAATACTGGGTGTGGAGACTCACACCCAGCAGCAATCAGTACCACATACCACAGTGCCTGGCGTGCTGGCTCACGCCTGTAATCCCAGCATTGGGGAGGCAGAGGCAGGAGGATTGCTGTGATGTGAGTTGTAGGCTGAGCTCAGGGCCAGCCTGAACTATAAAGCGAGACCCTGTCTCAAAAAAAAAAAACAAAAAGTGGGAAGCCTGGGAGTGCCAAGCTTCTTTTTAAATTGTTGAGTAGGGTCTCCCTAAGTGGCCAGACTCATCTTGACCTTACAATCCTCTTGCCTCAGCCTTTTGAGTAGCTGAGATTAGACGTGTGCCACCATCCCCAGGAAGGGTAAATCCCATTTTCAAGGTTTGGTCAAATTGACTTGTTAAAATCTTGATAGTATCCTGAATGATCTACAGATTCAATGCAATCCTTAGCAAAATACCAGTGACATTCTCTACAGAACTAGAAAAAAACAATCCTAAAATTCTTATGAAACCAAAAGAGACCTTGAATAACCAAAGCAATCAGGCAAAAAGAACACCCCTGGGGGCATCACAATTTCTGACTTAAAAAATGTATTAAAATATAAAAGGCTAGGGATTTAGCTTAGTGGTTCCACTGCCTGCCTAGCTAGCACAAGGTCCTGAGTTCTATTTCTGATACAAAAAAAAAAAAAAGAAAATATGTGAGAAATGTATAATAATTCTATATAGCAAAGAAACCAAAATGTTGCTAATATAGTAACTAATATATCATCAATAAGATGGAAGAGGGACCCTAGCAAGAAATCCACGTATCAACTAACCTTCAACAAAATATACTCTAGAGAAAAGAAGCACACACTTTGGAGAAAAAATATACTCTGGAAAAAGGACCTTCAAAAATGGTGCTAGAGATACTGGATTCCACACACAGAAGAAAAAAA
>PVIR01014346.1:0-40360 GCA_004026965.1 Petromus typicus | reverse complement strand
CAAGAACAGAAACAGAGCAGTGATCAATCATTTTGACATTGTGTAAGGTCGTGTGAGACAGTGATGATTTTCCCATGACCACAAAAATCTTTGTAGATCAGTGTGTTTTGTACACAACTTTTCTAAGGAAATGGATCTTTGTTATTTCTTTAATCTTGTTCCCATAGATTTTATGTGAACATTAATTTATTTTTTTGTACTTGTTGATGTATTTTTGCCAGGTGGCCATGTTATTTTTATTTTAGCTGAAACTATTATGTCTAATAAGGTGTTTTCTGTTTATGTTATTTTTGTTTGGTGAGAAAGCACAGAACAGTTCACAGGGAAAAACAGAATAGTTTAGAAGGGAGAAAGCGGCTTGTTTTTACATACTGTTGGGCTAGCTGCGCGCCTCCTGGCGAAGCATACTCAACTCAGGCTCTAGGCCTGGGGAGCCTCAAGCCTCAAGCACAGGGGTCTTCCGCCCGGGACCCCAGTCCCTATTTTGTCACGCCTTATTCGGCGGGGGCGTGGCACCTTTCCATTTATAAAAGCTCTATTTCCACGTTTTTTCCTTCAAAATTTTTCCTTCACATATTTTCCACCCACTTTCCTTCCATCCAGTCCCCTCCCTCCACCTCTTGTTTCTCCTCTAATTTGAAAAAGATCTCCCTACTTCCTATTGTCTATCTTTATGTACCCATGTTTCTAGCAGCAAAATTTATAATAGCTAAATCTTGAAAATGGTCTATATGCCCATCAACAGATGAATGGATAAAGAAAACGTATTTATATGCAGTGCAGCATTACTCTGCAGTTTAAGAAAAGAAACAATATACTTGAGGTATTCACAGGTTGGATGCACCTTGAGATGTTCGTTTTTCTCTTTGAGATGATTCTTTTCACACCTCTTTCCTCAGACCTCCAGCCTATTCCAGCATCCTACTTCTCAGCCCATACTCTTGCTTCTTTTTTCCTTAAGAAAATAAAAACAGCCAGGGGAGGATATCCCCCACTTCTCAACACCTCACTTACCCACTTTGTTGTGCTAATAATACCTGTCTCGTGCCCGTGGGTTCTGCGGTTCTGGCTGCCTGTTCGTGGCTGTATGTGACTGTCTGCGCTCCTACCTAAAAACCCCTCCCTCAGGGGTCCATTAGAGCCTATCCTTCTCAACTGTTCCCGTTCTAAAGCAGGGCTCCAGCAATTCTCCATTCTCTCTAATGTATCCTCAAATTCCCTCCTTTATTTACTTATTTATTTATTTTCAGTCCTGTAGATTGAATCATAAATTCGTGTATGCTAGACATGTACTCTGTCCCTGAGCTACATCCCCAGCCCCAAATTTCTCTCATTACTAAATCACTCTCATCAGTATATGAAAAAACCTGATATTTCTCCTATCATAAGCCAGATGAAATCGTCTCTTGGCCTTATACTTCACTCTTTGTCCTATTTTTGCATTGCTCTTTATAATATGACTTCTTAAAAAATGATTTCACCAACTCTACTTCACTTTTTTTTCAGGTACTGGGGATTGAACCAGAGTCTGCACTGTGCTCCATCTCCAGCCTCTCCCTGTCCCTCTCCCTCCTTACCTCTCTCATTAAGTCACCCACCCCCACAGTCTGTAGATCTAAATGATCTCTGACAACCTTCCCCTCTGCCCTGTCCGTTACTCTATTGTCCGCATCCTACCATGCCTCCCTTGTCCGTCCCACTCATACCCACTGGCCTGCTTGTGCACAAATAGCAGACGCCGTGCCCCATCCAGAACTTTAGGAGTACTTCCACCTCGAGGCCTCTCCATGTGGCCTTCTTCTCCCAGGGATCCATGTGGCTCCAGGCCGCAATTCCCAGGTCTCGAGTGCTTCTCCTCAGCCAGCCCTTCCCTGAATGCCCTATTTAAAATCGCATTTCACTCTCTTTATTCCATTTCAATGCTGCATTTCTTGATGCAGAACTTATCGCCAACTAAAACTCAACTGAATATTCACTTTCCATCTGTCTCCTTTTATCATAAGCCCTCCTGAAGGAAATAATTTTCTTTTACTTTTTTTTTTTTCCTCTCTCCCTCTGTGGTGCTGGCGATCAAACCCAGGGCCTCATATATACTATATTCCCAGCCTTGGGAATTTTCTTGTTTTATTCACTGCTGTGAATTGTCCTGGCATCTATGGAATAGGCATGATTTGGATTTAGTGAATTAATAAATACAGCATAAACACATTTCAATTGAGAGCTCTAAAAGATGCAAAGCCTAAAGCTGAAGGAAAGAGTCTCTGGTGGCCAAACTTCTGATCTGCGAGGGAAGCCATATTATGTGGTTTCCGATCTGTGTGGGCCTTTCTGTTTCGTCACCTTACTCAGAGGTTCTGCATCACTTTGCCTTTCAGTTCACCTGACACAGGCTCCAGGGCTGTTGCTCAGAAACTGTTCCTCCTGCTTGCTCGATATATCCCTCTGGATTTCATATGGGGATCTCAAGCCAAAAGGTTCCAACCCAGTACCAAAACTCTATTTGTTCCCACATACTTTAAGACCTTCCGAGTTAGCTTTTTTTTTTCTTCAGATAATGACAAGATGGTCTAGCTGGTCATTCTCACTAGTTTATTGTTCTCTTTTACTTTCTCTCTTTCTCTTCCTCCTCTTTTCCCTCTTCTTCCTCTAGCCATTGCTAAACCTTGCCAATCCAACAATCTAAACATTTTTTCCCTCAAATTTATACCTTTCTATCTGCGTGAATTTGCAAGATTTAGTCTTTGTCTTTGTAGTTACCAACTTTTACCTGCTCCTGACATTCTCTTGCTAAAACACGAATATGACCATGCCATTCTTCCTCACAAGCAGTATGCAAGCTTTCCTTTGCTAAAGAATAATGCAAACCCCCTTTGGCACAGGACTCCTGGCCTTTCCTCATCTGGCACTACCCAACCTTGATAGCTTTGGCTCCTGCTATTCTTTCCAACACATTTACATTCCTGCCACCACTCACTGCACGCCTCTCACCCCTGTCTTTGATTATGGTGTATCTTTTCTCTTCTATTTGAGGATTGTTAACAATATTAAAAGTAAAAAGGCTGGGGGGGGTCCTAGCTCAGGAATAGGGCTGTGGGTTCAACCACACACACATACATACATACAAAAAAATGATGATGGTTTATTATAAGCCAAGTCTTACATATGCTGTATGTTATCCCATTTAATTCTTAGAAAAATGCAGTACATGCCCAAGTTAAAGCAGCTAGAAAATGATTAATCCAGCATTCAAACTGGATTCAGATGTCAAAGCTCGTAATCATAGTCTAGGTTTTCTTTGACTTCTAATTATAATTATTTTTCCTTTTGTATTTTAAAAATGGGTTCTTGTTTGTAAGATCATCACATAGAAGTGAAGTTTAAACACAGACTTGGAAGTCAGACTTCTGGAGTTGGCTGTGCAAACTTGTGTTTCTATCTTTTTATTTTGAAATGGGAATGATAATAGTTCCTATTTTACCGGACTGGTGTGAGGTCAATGTATGTAATTCATCATCCCAGTGAATATTACGTAGTTCTGGTCCCATTCTAACTTTAGTTATATCTGTGTTCCTGGGTATCTCTCTAGATTCTAGCCTCTGGAAAGGAAAAGATCTTGTACCCAATTCTCTTGTATTCAGTACAGCAGACCTTCTGCCAGGTTGGATGCTCTATCAAAGTTTGTCCAATTGGGTTTGTAAATTTGTGGATGTTAGACAGAGAGACATTTACAAGTTCATGATCTGTGCATCTTTTAGAGGAAATAGTTATTGAATCGGCCTGCCCATCCAATAGTTTCTGTCGATTTTAGAAACTCATATCATTGTCACTCTGCCTCTGTGAACAAGAGACATTTTCTACTGACAAGCCTTTCCCAAGTTTCCTCATCTGTGAGCCAAGACTTTCGTTGGAAAGGTGGAGTAGGAAAAGGACACCTGTCACAAGGTTCCAGGCTGCCAGAACACTGATGGAGGTATTCAGCCCTTGGTAAACACAAGGCTGCCCTCTGCCCTGGTGCTCCCCTCCGGGGAGCAGTGACTGGGTGTGGAGCTTGGGATTCACTCCCAACCTCAGGCGCAGTGTACCTGCTAAGAAAGAGAGCCGGCCCTGAAAGCAATGTCAAATGCATCTGTGAAGGCCTGAGGATTTCTGGGTGGGCAACAGCTCAAGTTACATCATATTATTCCATTGTGCTCATGCTTGCCTCCCCCCCCCCACCTTATTACGTTTATTAGTCCAGTGTAGGTATACATTATGATCACATTCCTCATTGAGAATTTGTAACTGTACGTGGTACATCTTCATTCTTATTTTTTCCCATTTCCCTGCCCTCCCTTCGACCCCTAGCCCTCTATATGTAAGCTTTGCTTCTGTTTTTTCTTTCTCACCATCAAATGTTTTCCCTTCTTCACTATCTCCTGCCCCCATTTCCCCTTTCCCTTTGAACATTTTCTTCCTACTACACAATATCTCTCATACGTTTTGAACCTCATTTACACCTTCAGTTTCTCACACAAGAGAAGGAATATTTATACATCTGTGTCCTATTTATTTCACTTATGAATGTGTCCTCAGATTCCACCCATTTAGCTATTCACGTCTCTATCTCATGTTCATTTATTTAAAGTTCAGCCGGACTCACTAGGTGAGGCTGCTGGAGTGAGAGGGGAGAAAAAGGATTCAAAGGAGAGTGAACACGTTAAAAAAAAAAAGGAAATACTCTATTAGAGGTTAACGTGTCCCTTTGGGCTCTTTTGATTTGGATTATTGTAAAAGTGTGCAACGTCATGATTAAGGGCTCCCAGGAGGGGGTGGCTTCTGCACTGAGTTGGGGCTTTGTTTCTGATGAGTTACAGCTGCTTGTGCCTAACACAGACTAGACCACATGGGGCATGGACGAGATCACAGGACTACACTTGCTCCCAAGGCAAGGTACCGCCTCATTATCCTCATCTAAGCCTGTGTTTTCTCCTTTCCTGCACCTCAAATAACGCCTGCACGTTGCTTAGGCTGTAACTTGGAGCCAGCCTATCACCCTATCACCAAGTCCTCTTCATTTTCCCTCGCAAAGGTCATTTGAAGCCGGTTCCTTCTCTCCACCTCCACTGGCACTGCCCCCTTTCAGGGACTCATCGTGTCTTCTTGGATTGTATCCTCCTGGCAGGTGTCTCAGCCTCAGGTCTTAGGCCTCCCTTTTCTTTTTTTCTTTTCTTTTCTTTTTTTTTTTTGAGACAGGGTCTCGCTTTGTGGTTCAGGCTGGCCTGAGCTCAGCCTCCAACTCACATCACAGCAATCCTCCTGCCTCTGCCTCCCGAGTGCTGGGATTACAGGCGTGAGCCACCACGCCCGGCACTGTGGTATGTGGTACTGGTTGCTGCTGGGCGTGAGTCTCCACACCCAGTATGATATGTGGTTACCGGGGATCGAACCCAGGTCCTTGCGCTTGGAAGACAGGCGCCGGAACCACTGAGCTAACTCCCTTAGGGCTCCCTTTTCATTCTCCATTTTATTGTTGGAGAGACTTTTTAGAAGTTAGCTTACAATCCGCCCACCGCTTTCCGAGGCTCTCTGAATCAAACGTGCTCTTTAAGTCTATGCTTGCATGGCTGGCTCCTGTCTTGTCCCTGCTACATCTATGATTCCCTTCACACCAGTAATCCTGACCTACAGTTTCAGAAGATGGAGTATTTACCCTCAGTCTTCCTTGCTTGCCCTCCTTCTGGCCCAAAATCCTCATCTTCCCTAGTTTCTTTCCTCCCTTCATCCTCCTCCTCAGGGTGAATGATGTTTCCCTCATACTTCTATTGTATCCTTCATCGTAAACAGCGTGAGTTTCTCACTAGACTGAAGAATGACTTGCTTTCCAAAACCTAAAAGGAAACACCACTCTCGCAATTATGTTATTGGATGGGTAGAATTTGATCAAAGAATTGTCAAGTTTTGTGTTTCTTCAAGCCTAAAGGGTAGTTAAAAAGGCCTCATCAGACCTGCTGGAAAGTTATTTCTTCCCAGCTTTGGCCAAACATTGAAAACGTGTGTGTGTATGTGTGTGTGTGTGTGTGTGTGTGTGTGTGTGTTTCAGAAGAAGTGTAAGAGGTGGGCAGGTAAACTATGAAATGAAATCGGCCCATGGAAGACTTAGACCAGCACACTAAGAAACTAGTTAACAGTGAAACAACATGGGAAGACTCCAAAAGAAATAGGTAATATGAACACAAAGGGGCCCCACTCCAAGGCCTAACATAAATTTAGGAGACACTTTTCCACAAAGCACCTCAAAATGGATTGGACTGTGCTTGTAAAGGTAGCGAGTCTCCGTGTCACACGCTCCAGCTTCAGGCAGAGGGCTGGGCTCAGGCAGAGGCAGGACACATGGGAAGAACGGGCGCATAGGGTGCTACGAAGTAGGCATCCTTTGATTCTTTGAATACTGTATATACAAATTCTTTAAATCTATTGATTATTTTTTTTTGAGTCCTTTGATTTCCTTGATGCCTTCCCGTTCTCATCTCTAAGTGCTAAAATGTATCTAAGAAAAATACAACAAAGATGGGGCAAGGAGCTAGTGAGTACTCAGAAAAAAGAACAGTTGGAGGGGAGAGAGCATAACGAAGGAACTAAGAGGACCAAACGTTAGAAGAGGAAACAAGGAGGCGGAGAAGGGAGTGAGAAGTCAGGGAGGGAAGACAGCGATCAAACTGGTGCGGGACTGGAAAATGGGAGACACGCCCAGAAGGAACCGGCCGCTTTAAGGGAGGTCCCTCCCCCGTGCGTGACGCCACAGCAGAGTCGTTCGCGATTGGCTGCGGTTGGAGGGCGGGATGGAGTTGCTAGGCGCGGAGCGGATCCGGCCGGCCCCGGCCTCCCGGAGCTCGGAGCAGCGGGAGCGGAGCCGGGGCTAGCGGAGCGGCTGGAAGATGGCGAGCGGTTGGGACTCGCGGCCGCCGGGGCGGCTGGGCCGCCTCCCGCTGCTGCTATGCGGGCTGCTGCTGCTGAGGAACCCGGCCTGGGCGGCGCACATCAAGAAGGCGGAGGCGACCACGACAACGAGTGCGGGTGCCGAGGGCCAGTTCGACCGCTACTACCACGAAGAGGAGCTGGGCAAGGCGCTGAGGGAGGCGGCGGCCGCGGGGCCCCCCGGCCTGGCCCGCCTGTTCAGCATCGGCCGCTCGGTGGAGGGCCGGCCGCTGTGGGTGCTGCGCCTGACGGCCGGCCTGGGGCCGCTGCCCCCTGACGGCGACGCGGCGGGGCCGGACGCGGCGGGGCCACTGGTGCCCGGCCGGCCGCAGGTGAAGCTAGTGGGCAACATGCACGGCGACGAGACCGTGTCACGCCAGGTGCTGGTCTACCTGGCCCGAGAGCTGGCCTCCGGCTACCGCCGCGGGGACCAGCGCCTCGTCCGCCTGCTCAACACCACCGACGTGTACGTGCTGCCCAGTCTCAACCCCGACGGCTTCGAGCGCTCGCGGGAGGGCGACTGCGGCCTCGGCGACGGCGGTCCTCCCGGGACCAGCGGCCGCGACAACAGCCGGGGCCGCGACCTCAACCGCAGCTTCCCCGACCAGTTCAGCACCGGGGAGCCCCCCTCCCTGGACGAGGTGCCCGAAGTGCGAGCCCTCATCGACTGGATCCGCAGGAACAAGTGAGTGTCGCTGCTCCCGTCTCCAGGGTCCACTTGAGCCTTCAAGGGCAAGAGGCCGATCCCCACACCCAGTAGGCGCCCCGACAATTCCTGCCGGCATCGCGGGTAGAGAGAGTGCGGGGAGAGGGGAACACCCTGAAACAGGCACAGGCCCCAGCTCCCGGAGCCCCCTGCCACCGCTGTTTGTCAGAGAAGCGCTGCGGAAAGGCTGTCGTTTGTGCAAGGCGTGGATGAAGGGGAGACCCCTTCTGATCCCTGTTCTCACAGGCCCATAGAATACGAGCGATGGATGAGACCTGTACTGTAGATCCGCTCAGACATTTTATGTGTTACTTATCGATGTTGTGCTATTACTAGAGGCACTGTACTGAGCGCTTTCCGTGACTGCATTATCCCACAGATGTTGACCACAACCTGATGACATAGACACATTCGTATTCTTGTTTCACATTCAGGGAAATTGAGGGTCAGCCTGGTTGATTTACTTAGCAAAGGAAATGTGGCTATTTTAGGCTCAAGTGGTCTGAGTCTTAACAGCTATGGAGAGACTGTAGCCCAGAAATGTAAATAATACCCCGAGGGTCTGCCTTTTATTTGACAGAAACTGGTTCTCTTCCAATCTTTACCCCTGTTCCTGCTAAGAAGGATATAGACTTCTCTGGACAAGTTGCACAGATTAGTAAGCTGCTTCCTTTCAGACTTGTTTTTTAGAGAGTTTCTGATGCTCTGCCAATTAAAATGATTAATTCTCACTTAATACACACCTTGAGTGTTATTAACCGTTGTGTGGGATTTAAAAATTTAAAAAATGGAAGCTGGGGACCTCAAGAAATTAGTATGTAACAAGAGAATGTTATATATGGAATATGTACCCAGTTAAACTATAACGGAATCTGTTCCCTCTGGCAATATAATGTGGACTCTTCTGAGGAAGAGGTAGAACTTGAACTGAATCTTGAGAGATAGATAGGATTTACAGCAAAGAGGAAGAGAGGAATAAAAGAAAAAGTACTCTAAATGGAACAGGCATCCACTTTGCCAATATACCTACATTTTTTTGTCTTCATAAGGTTTTTATTTTTTTGGTACTGAGGATCGACCTCAGGATCTCACACATGCATAAGGCTTTTGAAACACTGATCTTTCCATCTAGATTTTTAAATATTTTTGAGTGTCAGTGAAGGTAAAGGCAATTAATGAACAAAGTTTTTCTTTGAGTCTTGGAATCATTTCTTCTACAAGATTTCAGTCATATGTGGCAGCTCTAGAAAATTCCTGGGCATTATGACAGTTCCAGATTCTTTTTTGTCTTCACCTTTCACTTTACTCCCCTTTAGAAGATTCTTTAATGTTATATACACTTTTCTATGAATACTTTTTTTTAAAGATGATCATATTATGACCTCTGCACATCTACATAAATTCGACTTTGACATAATACTGTCAGAAGCGGTGGTTGCCAAGGTTACTCTATGATGGTATATGAACTGCAGTTGCCACTGCCTAAGTGTTTAAAATGCTCCATCACGACCCTTTTTCTCTTTAATATTAATTCTACTACAACCCAAACTGAAAATTTTCTTTTGGTGTAAGTCACCTTGAAGCTACATTGAAAGCCTTAAGCTTTAAATCTGGAACCAAAAACTCCCTCTTTACTATTTTATATCATCAGTATTTAGTGATTATGAAAGATGTTCTAGTTTGGTTAGCTCAGTGGTAGGAGCTTGTGAGAATTTGAAAGCTTTTGTAGGTCAGTTGGCATCACATGCAATCATTTTGTTTTGTGGTAGTGAACTACTATAATCAAACATGTAAGTGTAGTCAAAAGTGAGTAATTGTACAGGGTAAGGAATGTATCCATTCATATCCTCAGTCTTCAAATTTAATTCAAAATGCATCTTCTTTAGTGATTAATCAGTAACAAAGGGCACTAATATATGAATGATCACAAAATTAAAAATCTGTACCCATAAAATTTAAATTGATGCTTAATGTAGATTCATAGATAGGATATGGAAAAGAACAACCCAGACAGTCACCATGAGAAAACTACCTTCTTCAAGTGTATTTTGTGGGAAAAAAAAAAAATCCCTTGGATAATTTCTTCATATCCTGCTTAACAAGCTCTATTAAAAATAGACTTTTTGTTATTTTGAGTATGTTAAAATTTCCTCCAATTTAATAAATGAAGGATTATTTACTTATTTTGTTTGTTTTATTTTATCCTTCCCCTGAACAATGCTTTTGTACTGTTGATAACTGAGACAAACACTTAGGAAAATAGAAAAGATTTAAAGCACATCATTAAAGATTTTGCTTGACTTTCATATTTTTTTTTCCGGTACTGGAGACTGAACTCAGGACCTTATGCTTGCCAGGCAAGGGCAGTGCTGCTATTGAGCTACATCCCTGGCTATGACCTCCATGTTTTTGACACACCAGACATCTTTGAATAAATTTCCTTGCTTAGAGATGAGGAAATTAGCATATAAATGAATTTTTGTGTTCTTCTAAAATTTGTTCTTGTTGTTTGGTGGCACTGGGGATTGAACTCTATCCCTAGCACTTGGGTATATTTGTGAAGAGCATTATCATAGTGTTAGGGGTCAGAGCAGAGTGTTTTGGGGCAGTTGAATATATTTACCTACAATTTGATGAATGTTTTTAGTCTTTCAGACATCAAATTCTCTTTAATTTTTTAATCTATAGGATAATTGAGATAACATAATTGAGGTGGAGATTTTTAATATGGACTATAATATTTAGCAGCTACTTTATTTTTAAAATAAAGTTCATTGGTGCAATTTAGATATACATAATAATCACATTCGTCATTGGGAATTTGTACCTGCACATGATCTATCTGAATTTTTTCCCATTTCCCTTCCCTTCCCTTTAATCCCCCCTCTCCTTATTTGTAAAGCTTTGTTTCTATTTTATCCTTTTTTTTCTCATTTATTCCTTTCTCTTCCTTTCTTTCCATCTCCTCCCTTCTAGTTCCCCTTTCCTTTTGAACAATTTCTTCTATTTCACAATATCTGTTATACATTTTGGTCCTTTATTTGCACTTTTGGTTTCTCATACGAGAGAAACCACGTGATTTTTTTTTTTTTAATCGGGAATCAAACACAGAGCTTTGTGCTTGTGAGGCAGTTGTGGCACCACTGAATTAAATCCCCAGTCCCAAGCATGCAATATTTACACGTGTGTCCAATTATTTCGCTTAAGAGTATAGGGTTAAGATGCATCCATTTACCTAGAAATGTCTCAAGTTTATCCTTCTTCATGGCTGGGTAGTATTCCATTATTAAAAAAAATACTTACAACTTTTTTGTCCATTCATTATTAGTTGATGGGCATTTGGGCTATTTCCAAGATTTACCAACCGTTCCACTATAAACATGGGTGCACGTATATTGCTGTGATATGATGTTTTTGATTCTTTCAGGAAGGTACCCAAGAGAGGAATAGCTGGGTCAAATGGGACCTCTAACCCTAATTTTGTGAGGAATTTTCACACTGATTTCCACAGTGGTTACACCAGTCTACACTCCCACCAACAGTGAAGAAGGGTTCCTTTCTCCCCACAGCCTCACCAGCATTTGTTGTTGGATCTCTGATAACAGCCATTCTTTCTGGAGTGAGATGGAATCTTAGCATTGTTTCAATTTACATCTCTCTAATGACCTGTGATATTGAACATTTTTCATATATTTATCTGCCATTTGTTCTTCATCTGAGAAGTGTGTATTCATCTCAGATTCTCATTTTTTGGATTGGGTTTTTATATTTGGGGATTCTGATTTTTTCAGTTCTTTATATGTTCTAGATATTAATCCGTTGTCTAAGGAACAATTGGCTAAAATTCTTTCCCACTCTATGGGTTGTATTTTCACTCTGTTGGTGACTTCTTTTGCTGTGTAAAAGCTTTTTAACAAGATGAGATTCCAGTTGTTGATGCTTCGTAGTATTTCCTGTGTGATCGGGGGTTTTGTTCTTGAAGTCTTCCCCCACACCTATGTCTTCCAGAGTTCATCTGTTCTCTCTTCCAACAGACTTAGTATTTGTTTTAATACTTAAATCTTTTATTCATTTTGATTTTAGCTTAGTGCTTAGTGAGACACCTGGGTCTAGTTTTTAGTCTTCAGCACGTAGAAAACCAGTTTTTCCAGCACCACATAGAAAAGAGGCGATCTTTCCCCCACTGAATGTTTTTGGCCCCTTTGTCAAAGATAAGGTAGCTGAGTGTTTGGAGTTGTCTCTGTATCTTTTAATCTGTCCCATAGATCCTCAGGTCTTTTCTTTTGACAATACCTGTATAATTTCAAGTCAGGAATTACAGTGACCCTTGCCTTGGTTTTGTTTAGCAGGTAATTTGACATTTTTTTCCTCCACTGTTGCAGATTAAGCCCAAGGATTCATACAAATTATGCAGGCATTTTACCACTGAGCTACACTCCTAGCTGTTTTTAACTACCTTAAATCTTAGACAAGGAATGTATATGATAATAAAGTCAAGTGTGAGAAATACTTATAAAGTTGGCTTGACAAAAAACTCAAAAGAGTAATCTTTTAGCCACTGTGATAAGTGTTATTTTCTCTTAAAATCCTCCTTATGAGTGGCCTTGGTACCTCAAAAACTATGTAGGAAGAGCAAAGAAGCTCTTAATTGAATTCAATTTTAGTCCAAATAGATTGCAAACATTTCCTTGTTCTACAGGTATCCATCAAGTTGTTACAAAGACTTCTAAGAAGTGTTGCAAGAAATGTAGAACAAAATGAAAAGCATTTAGTAATGGATCTTGGATTTTAGAGTTCTAATTAAAAATATATAATTAAGTAGAATAACTCAGAATATTCAGGGCTTTTAAATTTTTTTGGTGGTGGTGGCGGTTCATAATGTATTCCTTGTGCCTAGAACAGTATTTAAAAATTTTTACTGTTATGTACATGTTTGCAGTACATAATGATTACACTCCTCCAGGATGTGTGTGTGTGTGTGTGTGTGTGTGTATGTGTGTGTGTGTGTGTGTTAAAAAACATCTTAATTCTTTTTTTCATCCCTCACCCCCCATCTCTTGGTTCCATTCCCTTTTGCAGAATATTCAGAACAGTATTTTGATACTCAAAAAGTATTTGTTGCTAAATAGTTTGCCTGAATTGCACTAGTTTTATAGCTTTCCCAGTCTGTGGGGGGAAAGGTAAATTATTTTAGAAATACAAACATTACTTTAGAAATACAGTTTAGAAAGTAAATTGTAAGTACCTTAGCAATAGGGGACAGGTGGCTAGGGTAGAGTTAGTAAGTTAAAATACATACTTAGTTTTTGTTTTTATATTATTCTGTCTGGGACTGGCAATGGAATTGGAAAATCTAGTGGCAAATCTGTAAAGCAGTGATTCCCTAAACAAGGTACTGTAAAGATCTGTAAAGAAATGAACATTTGAGCAGGAGCTACAAAACAGTCATCACACTAGAAGAGGTTTACCTGTGTTATCTTATTTAGTTTTCATAACTCCTCATTTTACAGATGAAAGGAAAACTGAGGTTTATCAAATTTAGCAGTATAACTTCTGTTGATGTTACTGTTGAGTTATAGATCCAGGAGATTGAAATATGGGTGCCTTACCCATATTTGCCTGAATCCAAAGCTCATGCTATTGCCATCACGCCAAATGGCATGCTCTGGTGTCTGGAAGGTTACTAATTAAAATTATATTAGTTTTAAAATAGTTTCTTTTTGGGCTGGGGAGTTAGCTCAGTAGTTCTGGCGCCTGTCTTGCAAGTGCAAAGGTCCAGGTTCGATTCCCCAGTAACCACATACAATACTGGGCATGGAGACTCACGCCCAGCATCAGCCAGCACCACGTACCACAGTGCCAGGTGTGGTGGCTCACGCCTGTAATCCCAGCACTCAGGAGGCAGAGGCAGGAGGATTGCTGTGATGTGAGTTGGAGGCTGAGCTCAGGGCCAGCCTGCACTACAAAGCGAGACTCTGTCGCAAAAAAAAAAAAAAATTTCTTTTATAGTCTGTTCTAGTGTTTAATCACAGTAAGTATTGGCTAAGTTTTTTCTTCTGATGAACAGATTCTGCGTTACAAGTAATTTTCATTGTTTTGTCTCCTTTGGGATGGGGGTGGTCATACTTAAAATAACTTTTCAAATTAAAAGTATGATAGATTTAATTTTATTTCAAGGGTATATAGAGAAATGTTATGTGTCAGCTCTCTTTAGAATTTCTGTAGCTCAGTTAATTTCAGCCACAGAAAGGCAGAAGCAAGAAATAAAAGCGTTCAACCTCTGCTTGTAGTGATGGTTTGAACTCTTACATAAGGGAAAGGCAGCCAGGCATGGTGGCACACACCTGTAATCTGAGCACTGGAGAGGATGTGTTTGGGGCCAGCCTGGGCTACACAACACCTAAGGAAAAGGTAAATAAGTGGGGCATTGTATTTTTACCTTTAGCTCTCACCATAAAGAGTTCTTCAGCATGTAGAAGAGTTCGTTTATATGTAGAAATATGATCAGATTATAAAAGTGGAAACACAGGGTTATGAATGTAGCTCAGTGGTAGAGTGCTTAGCTAGCATAGATGATGCACTATTTGATCTTCAGGGCACGTGCATACACACACATGTGCACATGCACACAGAAATACTTTTTAAATTTTTGTTCATTTTATAAGAGCAGCTTTGTCTCCATGTCAATTTATTTGTTACGTCCCAATCAGAAACCTCAGTTCGGTGGAGAACTATTCTTTGTTACACAGTATTTTATTGTTTCCTCCCCCAGAAAATAGCTTACTGTATCAGGTTGTTTTTATTTTATCTAAATCTCCTCTACTGAAGCTTCTTTCTTACACATGTGAATTTAGTATAGGTAATTTGTGAAATTAGCGGAAGACAAAATACACTCTTTTAAATTAGACTCCTTAGCGTAAAAATTCTCTTTAGACAGTAAATGTACAAAGCATTAAAGTTATTAACCAAACTCATGTGTTGAACAAATACTTATTTACACCAGTCAGATATTTTTATGAAATTGATACATTATTAAATGTAATTAATAGGTTGAACTAAGTGAAGTTGTTATTTTTGTAGGTAAAAGGTTGAATATTAGTGAGTTCATGCAGTTCAACCTCATACATCAATAGAATTCCATAAATAAGACATCTACTGAAACATTAATTAATGGCGTTTTACTGCTTGCCATTAATGTGAGTTGTAAAAGCTGTTTGAAATTTTGAATTGATGATATTTTCTTTCAAGTTTTTTGTTGTTGTTGATGCTGTTAGTAACGGTCTACTGATAACAACTGAGAGAGTTGTCTTCTAATTCTCCAAGATGTATTTGAGTTCATTTATGGAGCTAGGATTAAAGCTCAGTAGTAGAGCATTTGTCTAGCACAAGTCCAACCCCCAGCATGGAAGGGAAGGAAAAAGAGGGGTAGCAAGAGGAAGAGAAAGAAGAGAAAAAAGGAAGGAGAGGAAGACTGTGAATGAAATGTAGAACTTTTAAAATGCTTTGGTTTGTTCGTGCCCTTTTTTTGGTGTGTGATATGTGATTTGGTTGTGTTTTCAAAGGTTTGTGCTTTCTGGAAATCTGCATGGTGGCTCCGTGGTGGCAAGCTATCCTTTTGATGATTCCCCGGAACATAAAGCCACTGGAATCTATAGCAAAACCTCAGATGATGAAGTCTTTAAATACCTGGCAAAAGCTTATGCTTCAAATCACCCTATCATGAAAACTGGTGAACCTCATTGCCCAGGAGATGAAGACGAGACTTTCAAAGATGGGATTACAAATGGTGCACATTGGTATGATGTGGAAGGTATGCACAGAATGAATTTGCTATGTTTTCCCTCTTGTTCATTTAACTTTCTTAAGTATATTCTGAGTGGAACACAGGAAACTTCGCAGAATTCTATTTTTACAACTCTCACTTCTTGCCCAGCACAGTGGTACATACTGGCAATCCTGCCTACTCAGGAGGCTGAGGCAGGAGGAATCTTAAGCTCCAGGTCAATCTGGACAATTTAGCAAACACTTATCTCAAAATAAAAAAATAAAAAGGACTGGAGATATAATTCAGTGATACAGTGGCCAGGGTTTGAGCCCACTATTGCAAAAACAAAAACAAATTTTTAAAAGCAACTTTCTCTTTTTATTTTCAAACTTTAAAATGCAGAGTAAAACTGAAAGAATATATAAACACTTTATATCCATTATTTAAATTTACTATTATGTTACCGCATGTACTTTGCCACCCCACTGTCACGTGTGTACCCACAGCCTTAGACATACACACGTAATCTTTTACCAAAAATAAGTGACAGATTTCATGACACTATCTGTAAGTTCCTCAGTATATATTTTCCAAGTACAACTGTATACCATAACCATAATAGAGGAATTGGGAATGATTCAGTACTATAATCCCACAGGCTGTCCATAACTCATTTCCCCTATCATCCAAAAATTTCTTTTGTAACTTCTTTTTTTCTCCAGATCCTGGATCCAGTCAAGGTTCAGGCTTTGTCTTTGACTTTTGTGAAGAGTACAAACCAGTTCAGTGGAGCATTACATATTCTGGAGTTGTCATTTTCTTCATATTAAGATTTCTTATAGGGGCCCAGGGATTTGGCTCAGTGGTTCCGGCACCTGTCTTGCAAGCACAAGGACCCAGGTTCAATCCCGGTTAACCACATACAGTACTGGGTGTGGGGACTCATGCCCAGCAGCAATCAGTACCACGTACCACAGTGTGGGGCATGGTGGCTCATGCCTGTCATCCCAGCACTCGGGAGGCAGAGGCAGGAGGATTGCTGTGATGTGAGTTGGAGGCTGAGCTCAGGGCCAGCCTGAACTACAAAGTGAGACCCTGTCTCAAAAAAAAAATGATTTCTTATAACTTGCCAACAAGACTGTTATGCAGACCACATCACATCACATCAGTAGACACATAAAGCAAAGCTACAAATGACTAAATTGAATAGCTTGGTTAAAATGACTACCAACCAGTTCTTTCCATTTTAAATAAAGGTACAATGTCTTTTTGTATTTTAATCAGTAGAGTGAATGGTGAAATTGTATGTTTTTTATTGTGGTAAAAATATATACAATAAAATTTGCCATTTTAGACATTTTTAAATGTAGAATTTAGTGGGATTAGTTATTCTTAATATCATACAACCATCACCACTCTTTAGTTCCCAAACCTTTTTGTAACTCCAGACACTTTGTAACTATTAAATAATAATACCCTCCCACACTGAGAACCTCTAATCTATTTTCTGTCCCGTCAATTTGCCTATTCTAGATATTGTACATAACTAGCATCATAGCTGTCCTTTGGCATCTGGCTTATTTCATGTAGTATAATGTACTCAAGGTTCATCCCCTCTGTAGCATTTATCTGAGCTCATTCCTTTTTATGGTGAATAATGTTCTTTCTATGTATATAATACATTTTATTTATTCATTCATCCACTGATGGACAGAGTTTTCATCTTGCTACTGTGAGTAATGCTGTAATGAACATTATCAGACAAGTACCAGAGTCCTTTTTAAAAATTATTTTGGAGTAATTCTGTGTTTAGTTTTTAAGGAACTACCAAACTATTTTCCACAATGATTTTACCATTTACATTCCATCAACAATACGTAAAAATTCCAGTTTTTCATGAAATACTGTTTTTAGAGAATTGTGAAAGGGGGTGGGGATTTAGCTCAGTGGTACTAGTACCTGCCTTGCAAGCACAAGGTCCTGAGTTCTATATCGGATAACCACATACAGTAATGCTGGGTGTGGTGACTCACACCCATCAGCAGTCAGTACCATGTACCACAATGCACTCAGGAGGCAAAGGCAGGAGGATGCTGTGAATTCAAGGCTTGCCTGGGCTACATAGTGTGAATTTTACTTGAGGCATTTCTACCCCATGCCCATGCCTCATTCCTTATTATCTTAAAACTGAAAAATTTTTTGATTTGTCTGTCTAAACCACTAAAACTGACAGTATAATTCAGTTTTTTTCTTATTTGAGAATATGAATTTTTTTTTTTTTTAAGGTTTTTTGAGACAGGGTCTTGCTTTATAGTTCAGGCTGGCCCTGAGCTCAGTCTCAAACTCACATCACAGCAATCCTCCTGCCTCTGCCTCCCGAGTGCTGGGATTACAGGCATGAGCCACCACACCTGGCACTGTGGTATGTGTTACTGATTGCTGCTGGGGTGAGTCTCTATGCCCAGTATTGTTATGTGGTTACTGGGGATCGAACCTGGGTCCTTGAGCTTGCAAGACAGGCGCTGGAACCACTGAGCTATATCACCAGCCCAGCTATTTCTTTTTTAAAACTGTTTGAATAGTAACTTTATTACTTTTATGCACAAATCTAGACTGTTATGAATAAGCAGAAAGAAGAAGTCAGTGCATAGATATGTCATCAGTATTTATTTTTTTCTCTTCTTAAAAATCTGTCTACTCTAAAATGAAATGCTTTTGGTCTTTCTTTTTAATTGGCAATTACATTATGAACTATCTTATTATATATCTCTTAATGTGTCTTTATTAGTCCCTTTGAATTACTCTTCTTATGTCCAGCCATGTATATCCAGAGTGAGTCCTAAGTTTGAGGACATGATCCCTTATAGAATTTTATGGTTCCCTTCTATATTCTACCTTTTTCTTGTGTATAACAAGCATCTACAAAGATGTTTGTAATATTTAGAAGCCAAATTTTCCCCCATAACAGAGGTGATTTGAGAACTATTAAAACTTTTTTTTATAGTTGAGAACCATACTTTAATGTGTAATCTTCACATTTCAATCTTCAGTGAATGCGTTTAATAATATCTAATTTTGCAGACAAATGGTTTTGTGTGTTAGGTCACTTCATTAATTTGAGACGATGTTACTTAAAATAATGGATTGAAAAGTAATTTACTATTTGCAAAAGTTCTAAAAGTTTAGAAAATAATTCCTAATTGACAATTGAGGAATGTAAATTTATGTTATACTATTTGAAAATTAAATATCCTGCCTTCACAGAAAGTAAATATACTTTGCATTAAAAACAGAGGTTGTGGGCCAGGGAGTTGGCTCAGTGGTTCCAGCACCTGTCTTGCAAGCGCAAGGGCCCGGGTTCGATTCCCTGATAACCACATACCATACTGGGCGTGACAGCAATCAGTACCACATACCACAGTGATGGGCGTGGTGGTTCACGCCTGTCATACCAGCACTCGGAAGGCAGAGGCAGGAGGATTCCTGTGATGTGAGTTTGAGGCTGAGCTCAGGGCCAGCCTGAACTACAAAGCGAGACCCTGTCTCAAAAAAAAAAAATAAATAAATAAATAAAAACAGAGGTTGTATGAATAAGTCAGATATTCTATTTTTGTGATTCTTCAGGTGTCTGAAGAAGCTAAATTTTGTTGCTGTTATCATTTATTGTTTTTTGAGCAGCAACATTTCTCCTATTTTAGCTGAATAGTCAGATGCATATTGTTATTTTATAATTGCTTCTCTTCCTTTGTTAGCAAGTATCAAACACTTTCTCCTTGAAGAGGAGGCTGTGATGTTTCAAGTAGTTTCAACAGGGCAAATTCATTTTGTTTATCTTATGCAGGACTGCAGTTAGATGTTGTGGAACCTTGTGACTCAGCACATATTCACATCATGTCCTGGAGTGATTTTATAGATACTCTATGTGATGTATTTAGTAATTCTAGCTGAAAGATGTTTAGAGCCGAAAGTGAATATATTGATCTAGTGTAATCCTTTTGCTTTATGGAAATTTAAAGCCTGAGAGAAAAAATAACTTATGTAATATAACTTGTTCATTTAGTAAACATTTCCAGAGTACCTGCCACGTTCCATATTCTGTCTTAGCTTACAGTAGGAACAAAACAGAAATAGTTCCTCCTTGGAAGGATCACACATTATATCAGTTGTGTGGAATGTGGGGCGATCTGACCTCTTGCATTTACCTTCATTGCCGCATTCAGCATTCTAGCTGTCTGGGTGGACCTTACTTCTCTCAAGATGACTTTCATATATGCAGGTTCCTCCTAGGGAATAACTAGCCTAGTAAGGCTTGTAAATAGTCATAGTTATCTGCTAAAGCCTCATTACTTTGAGGGCCTAAGCTGGACATATTCATGGAGCAGGGCGTCTTTATATTTTTAACCATAATGTGCTGAGTTATGTGTCTTTTGCCTATTGTTCTTTTTTTCATAATTATGAAGGTATTATAAAAATTAGTTGATGGTTTAGTATGTGTATTCCAAAGCATATTATAAAGCTGAACAGCAGTTTGGAGTCACTTTTTTTTTTTTTTTTTTTTAGGTTTTTTGAGACAGGGTCTCGCTTTGTGGTTCAGGCTGGCCCTCAGCTCAGCCTCCAACTCACATCACAATCCTCCTGCCTCTGCCTCCCGAGTGCTGGGATTACAGGCGTGAGCCACCACGCCCGGCACTGTGGATGTGGTACTGGTTGCTGCTGGCTGTGGGTCTCCACACCCAGTATCGTTATGTGGTTACCGGGGAATCGAACCCGGGTCCTTGCGCTTGCAAGACAGGCGCCGGAACCACTGAGCTAACTCCCCGGCCCATGGAGTCACTTTTTAAGAAATGCCTACTTTCACTTTAAAAAAGGGCAAGAAACCCAGACTCTCTGTAATTGAAATTATTTGACTAAAGGTCACAGTTCTATACAGGTTTTAGGTATTTTCTTAGGCAGAGCATTGCTTCATTTGATTTTCCTGCCAATAGATGGAAGGAAGTATAGTATAGTGGCCAAGAGCACAGTTTTGGGAACCCACTACCCTGGGTTTGAATTTTAACTCTGCCTTGCGTAGCTCTGCATATGTGCACATATTTATAAGAGAGTTAGAGCAAGCAAGAAAAAGAGGGAGACCAATTGATCGTGAACTTATAAAAATACTTGTCTCAATTCCTATGTATATAAAATGAAAATAAGTATTATCTACCTCCTAGGATTATGAGGCTCAAGTGAGAACTATGTAAAGCACTTAGTCTAGAATTGGAAACCATAGCTGCTTGTCTCCACTAGAGTTTAAATTTCTTCAGGGCAGGGATTTTTTAATATTTTAAAATTGTGCTATGTGCTGTGTTTTCAGCACACAGAGTTATACCTGGTATTTACAAGTAAACAGTAAGGTTTAAATTTTTTTTAGTAAATGAATTCTTGTTTTGGTTTTATTTTGTGAGACAGACTCTTGTTATATAGTTCAGGCTAGTCTTGAACTTACTATGAGTTCAAGTATGTAGCCCAAGTTGTCCTTGAATTCACTGTAATCCTCTTGCCTCTGCCTCTGAAGTACTGGAAGTTACATAGGTGTGGACCACCATGTCTGCCTTGAATAAATAGATTCTTGTCACCTGAAAAACTTGAGTACTGGAAATAGGTATTTAAAATCTTAGGTGATCTTTGAACTAGATAATCTTACAAAAATATTCTCCCTGGGATTGTTCGTACTCAGAAAATAAGCTTGTCTTGCTGGGAGATCATAGATCAACGGTGGTGAACTTCTTAGAGCTATCACAGTACAGCCTGCTGCAGCACACAGACCACTGTTGTCCTGGATCATAGTGTTTTCCAAAGTTTTTCAGTGGCAACCAAGAACATGAAATATCTTTTAGCTGTTTATATACATTTCAGTGTATGTGTGCACATATAAAACTAAAATAGTTTTATAAAACAATACTTACCCTTGCAATATGTTGTATTTATTTTTTCTTCTAGCCTGTTCTGTTTTGTTTTTTAAATGTATTTGGACTCACTAACATGTTTATCAACACAGTAATGGATTATGACCTGCAGTTTGGAAAAAGACTATTTTGATTTATTTTTCACTTCTAAGTAGGAACAAAACACCTATCAAGTTGCATGTGGTAACTCATGATTTGGGTTTTTCTTTTGCCCTGCCTTGCCTCAATCACTTTCAGTGAAAATGACCTACAATTTATTGTACATTGCCTTGCCTATAATTTGAGGGGACATTCAGATAGAAATTTAGTTATAGTTGTCAGCCCTACGTGTTGCTCCTATGTCTGTGTGATTAGTCAGGAAGGCTGCCATAATGCTTCATTATTGTTTTGTTTAAACCACTGCCTACTTGGAGCTGACTCTTTTAAAACTGATTAATTGTGATTTTTTTTCCCCTCTTTTGGAAGAAGAAAATGTTCTGTGGGTTTATCAGATGTTTTTCCTTCTCCTTTTATACTCAGGCTAAGAGTAATGTGACCATATAGCATATAATATAACTAGTTCAGTTTTTTATCAACATAACTTCCTTCAATCATGTGGGCCATCCTTTCTTTCCCTAGTGGAATTCAGACTAAGGAGCACTAATGTGGTCTAAATATTGACTAATTTGGCTAAACATAGGAGAAAATAGTTTCCAAACTGTTTTGGTAACATGAAGTAGGTTTTTGTCCAAAAATCTTATTTTTAATGTTTTTTATGTTATTAAGTAGGGCATTATGAATTAATCCATATAACACTGGAAAATTGGACTCTCAAACAAAATCAAATGAATAATGTATAACTGCAAAAATACAATATCTGATGTGAAAAAATAGAAAAATCTGTTAGAGAATTTAAATCGTACTTCTCTCAGTAATTATTACATTATGAAGACAAATATATGAATAAAGATAGAGTGGGATTCAAATGACTAATCAGCCAAGCTGACCTAACAAACATGCATAGAATACTGTCCTCGTGTCTTAATTTTCTTTGCAGTCTATATTTACCAGTCTGAGGAATACGTGACTAAATAACTTAACACTTGTCCCACTCAGAGAAGATGTGGATAGTTCTGTTAAATGCTCATGATACTCAGCTTCTGCAATCATATATTAAAAACAATCATACAAAACTTAAAGGATTCTTGGGCCGGGGATTTAGCTCAGTGGTTTCGGCGCCTCTCTTGCAAGCACAAGGACCTGGGTTCGATCCCGGCAACCACATACCATACTGGGCGTGGAGACTCACGCCCAGCAGCAATCAGTACCACACACCACAGTGCCGGGCGTGGTGGCTCACGCCTGTAATCGCAGCACTCAGGAGGCAGAGGCAGGAGGATTCCTGTGATGTGAGTTTGAGGCTGAGCTCAGGGCCAGCCTGAACTACAAAGCGAGACCCTGTCTCAAAAAAAAAAAAAAAAAAAACACCTAAAAAATACCAAAAACAAAAACAAAAAAAAAACTTAAAGGATTCTTATATCTTTTCTGGTTTTGTATCTTGGTAAGATCAAGTCTCAACTTGAGCACTCTGATTCAGCCTATGTCTAGTCTCATCTCATACCTCTCCCATACCCCCCAGGATGTGAACTTGGCACATTATTAGGCTATTTTTTTGTTTTCAGTACTTTCTTCCAGTTCAGCTGTACCTCCTCTGAATACTTCCCTATAATAGCTCTCACTTTCCTCCCTTCCAAGAGCTTTTTGTATATGTCATCAGTATACACATGCTAGTAGTTTCTACTTATGTCAGTACTTTATGTCTGATGTTATTGTGTAAATTCTTCGATAATATAGGCTAGTGTTATTCATGTTGGAGTTATTGTTGTGTAAAATGTAGAGTCTTGGAGGAAGGGAGGCTGAGAAGGATTTTTTTTTGGTTTTTTTGAGACAGGGTCTTGCTTTGTAGTTCAGGCTGGCCTTGAGCTCAGCCTCAAACTCACATCACAGCAATCCTCCTGCCTCTGTCTCCCGAGTGCTGGGATGACAGGCGTGAATCACCACACCCGGCACTGTGGTATGTGGTACTGATTGGTGCTGGGCGTGAGTCTCCACTCCCAGTATTGCATGTGGTTACCAAGCCCCTTGGGAAGGTTTTTTACAGTCCTTTGGAACTAGGTTTCTTTTGAAGATAAAGACTTCAGCTAGATGTGTGGGAGTGAAGAGAGAAAAAGAGATGTACAAGAAAAATGTGCAAGAGTTGCGGGTGGAACAGGGTGTCAAGGAAAGGGAGGACCCAAAAATTAAACCTTGAAAGATTTGAGCTTAGATAGTAAGAAATGATAGTGGGAAGAGGAAAAACTACTGGAAGAAGTGTGTGTTTGTGTGTGTCTCTGTGGGTGTCTGTGTGTTCTTTTGTTGGGATAAGAGTGAAAATTCAAAGTGGTACTTGATGTACCAGCTGCAGATATCCAGTGGACAGTTAGAAAATAGGTTATGGAACTTGATGGAGAGGTCAAGATAAAAAACAGGTTGAAGACTTGTGAGACATTTGGAAAACATGGCAGAAGACATGATTTTGAAAATTGATTTGATCTTGTTTCCTGACATTGGAGCCAGAAATTCAACTAGAACACATATGTATAAATGAATAGATGGGTGCTTTTTCTCCTCCAAAGTGGATGCACTAATGGTATTTTGTACGGGGATGTTTACTTTAAGGAGTACTGACAATTCGGATAGTAATTCTCAGCCTGTTCATGTTTGATAGCACCACTGATGGTCAAATATATATGAGTAAAGTGCTTTTGGCCCTATATCAAAGAGCTAATTGAATCCCTTCCTTTCTCTTTCTATAATCTCAGTGCTAATTTTGAAGGAAAACAAAAAGTTAAAAAAAGTAAGGAAACAAATTTTATATATATGGGGGGGTGGTAGGGTGGGTGGGGCTATGGGAAAAAATGAGAATTAAGTTGTGTCTTATACTGGTACAAATCCCCATTATGGAGTGCAATCATGATGTGTATATTTAATGTACCAATAAAGATAATTTAAAAAAAAAAAAAAAAAAAAAAAAAGTTAAGACATACTTAAACAGAATATTTCCTTTTGCTGGACTCACAAGGTCTACCTTAGTAAACTGAAATGTGACCTAATACAGAACCTGACCTTTAGGAACAGTGCACTCATATACTTTGTGATGTGATAATAGGCCAGTGTGTATATTGGATCAAACACCATTATTTAGGTTTGACCTCAAAATATTTAGAGCCAGTGTCTCTAAGCTAGATGTGTTCCCCTCTTTTTCTGTTCAGGTCAGGTGAGAATGGGACAGTGCTTTTTTGTATAACAAGAAACTATAGTTTCAGAGCTGTGTGATAGTATTGACCAAGTTAGAACTAAAAACAGGGGCAGGACTGTATAACTTAGTTTAGTTCTATAGCGTCATATCACTAGCAAATATGTATCTACTGGGAGTGGTGAAGGAAATAGATTTTTTACAAGACAAGCTGTTCAGAATAGAAAGACCAAGTTCAGTTAAGATTTAGTCAACTTGAATTTAAAGGTTAGGGTTTTGAGTAATTTTTTTTTAAAGCCAAGCTCTGTTTCCTGTTTATTTGACTTAGATTTTCCACCTAAAATTTTTATAAGCATTATGCTCATAAACATTGAAAAATATATTAGTGAAAAATTAGCACTCAACTCTTTTACTATCTGTAAAATAACAAGTCAAAATAGTGAGAAATTCTCATTATCCTTTGAAATAGTAAGTAGTTTTTATTTATCTGCAGTTTCACTTTCTGAGGTCGCAATTCCCTGTAGCCAGCTATTATTTGAATATATTAATGGAAAATTCCAGACATTATTCATAAGCTTCAAGTTGTGTGCTGTTCTGAGCAGCATGGTGAAATCTTGATTTTCCTGCTGTGTCTTGCCCAGGACATGAATCATCCCTCTGTCTAGCAAATCCATACTGTACATGCTACTTGCTTATTAGTCTCTTGTTTATCAGGTGACTATTGAGATATTGCAGAGCTTGAGTTCGAGTAACCCTTTTATATACCTAATACTGTATCACATGATCTCACATAGCCACAGGAAGGAGGAGTCTGCCACAGATGTTTTGAGAGCAAGAGAGCACATTCATATAGCTATTATTATAATATATTGTTATAATTGTTCTATTTTCTTATGGTTATTATTCATCTTTTTTCCCTCGTACTAGAGACTGACCCTAGGACCTTTGCATTGAGCTATATTTACAACCCTTTTAAAACATTCTTTCTTTGAAACAGGATTTTACTAAGTCACTAAGTTGTCCAGGCTGAGCTTGAACTTGCAATCCCCCTGTCTGAGCTTTCTAGTAATGTCAAAGTTTGCATCTATAATTGTGGATTTGTCTATTTTTCCTCTTAGTTCTATCAGTTTTTATTTCATGTACGTTGAAATTCTGTTGTTGGGTGCATATACATGTAGTATTATGTTGTCTTAATGAATTAATCCTTTTATCATTTATAACATCTATCTGGCAGTTTTCTTTGTTTTGAAGTCTACTGTAGTCTAAATATAGTTGCTTCTCTTTCTGTAAGTCCTCTTCCTCCTCCTCTTGCTCTTCCTTGTCCTCACATCTGTTAGGCAAGCACTGAGCTATATTCCCAGTCCTCTTTTCGTCTCTCTTTTGCTGTCTCTTGTTGTTTTTCTCTCTGTGTTTGGGTAGTAATTTCTGTTTATCGTCAAGACAGCTCACTTTTTCCCATGGTCATTTCCATTCCTGTGTTGAACATACCCAATAAATCTTTAATTTGGTTATTATTCCGTTTTTTTAGTTTTAACATTTTCATTTTGGTCTTTTTATGTGTTCCTTTGTTTCACTGCATTTTAAAGACATTTACTTCCTTGGAGCATGGCTGTCATATGCTTTAAGGTTAGTTATTAATCGCAGCATGTGGGTCATCTTGGGGCTGTCTTTCAACTTTGTTCCTTGCAGTTGTTGCAACTTTGCTGGTTCTTTGAATGTCAGATAGTTTTGGATTATATCCTGTGTGTTTTGAATCTTAGTGAGATCTGAGTTTTGCTTTGTTTTCTTCCAGTGTTGGAGATAAAACCCAGGCCCTCATGTACTGAGTACATCCCCAGGCCCACTGCAAGTTTTGACTCAATTATGTGGCAGTTATGATTGTGATTCCAGTGTCAGTTCAGTTTTCAAAACCTTTGTGGTGCTGTTGAGGTCTGGCCTGTGTGTGCATCACTTGGGACAGTCTGGAAATCAGGCAGCAGCCCACTCTGCAGTGCAGCTCTCAGGGCTTTGGGTGTGCTGTTTAAGGTCAGGCCCACACATGTGCAGTTCAGGAGTTAGCTAGAACTTCACAAACAACTTTACGGGATTCCTTTTGTAAGTATCCTCATTTCTGCAATATAATCAAGTCTCGGACATCCAGTCTTCCAATTGAGCTGGTGAATAAGGACAGGAGAGATATCCTCCATGGGAAGGAAACAATATGCAATGTCATCAGTCATCAGGGACATTGAGATTAAAACCCTGATGAAATGAATGCCATCTAGTGACTCATCTGCTAGAATACTTAAAATTTAAAAGACTGACCAGTTACTCGAACAGTGGTTGGTTGGTAATGCAAAGCAATTGGAATGGGATTAATCTAACATCACAGTAATTATACCTTCATAAACCTGATTGTAAAAAACCTTTAAAACAACATGTTGATTAGGCAGCTTGTCAAAATTATTTAGAATCAGTTACTTCAAAATTTAGTAAAGGAGAATAGTTTAAGAACTCTGTGTGTTTCAAAAAATAAAATTTTAATAGGCTGGGGATTTAGCTCAGTGGTTCCAGCATCTGCCAGATAAGCTCAAGGTCCTGAGTTCAAACTCCCCCCACCACACACACATTCTGCAGTACTGGGCGTGGTGGCTCACACCTGTAATCCCAGTACGCGGGAGGCAGAGGCAGGAGGATTGCTGTGAATCCGAGGCTAACCTGGGCTACATAGTGGGTTCAGGGCCAGTCTGAACTACAAAGCAAGACCCTGTCTCAAAACAAAAGAAAGAAAGAAAAAAGAACGTATGTTTGTAATACTTTAAATGGTTACATAGTCTGTTTTTTATCATAATTTATTAAACTAGTCCTCCTTCATTTTTAGAGTTGTTTTCAGTTTATTTTCCTTCAGTTTAAATACGACTGTTTAGATAGGTATAGTCTTTGTAGGCATTATATTAGATTCTTAGTATAGATTCCTGGAAAAGGAATATCTGTGTTAAGGTCATACGTATTTTAAAGATTTTATATACATTTTTCTATTGTTACCCCCCCCCAAGTCTGTAATCCTTTATTGTTCTTATATTAGTTTTCTATTTTCTGTATAATTTTATGCTAGCATTTTAAAAGAAATTTTAGGTAGTTAAATCTATCATTATTTTTCAGTTTACATTTTTGAGGCATTGGGAATGAATCTTGGACCTCGCACATGTGTGGCACACATACTGCTACTGAGCTACAGCCATGGTTTCACACTGCTTTGGTGTTATACTGAGTGTAGAAATGCTTATGCTGCCTTCTAGCTTTGTTCATGATTTCGTTTTTACATCACGTGACACAGAATAAAGTTTCTGTATTTTTTACCACCAATTTAGCCAGTTTTATACATGTTAGTTGTTGTTATAGTTCCTCCACTGGTTTTATTGGTCTCCTTTATCATATTCTGAATGCTTTTGATTCCATGATTTTCATTTCTGTTTTCTTCCACTGGCCTATTTACTTTGACATATCTGAAATGAACTGCTTTATGCTTTAGTAGTTTAATTTTATAATGCAGATATAAATGCCTAGTGTGATAGTCCACCCCTACAGGAGGATCTCTGGGAGTTTACAGCCAGCTTAGGCCACATAGTGGGACCCTATATTAAAAAAAAAAATTAGACAGCCAAACAAATATGTAACAATCATGTAAGTATCTCCTCATACCATTTTTTCCCCACTTTTATATATCAGGAATCAAACTCAGGACCTTGCACTTGTCAGGGAGGCATGGCACCATTGAGCTACATCCCTGGCCCTATTCATACTATGCTTGTTTTGTTGGATGTTCTGACCCATTTCTCAGAAATTCTCACAGTTGTTTTTCCAAATTAACTCTTATATTGTGTTATCCAGTTACAATAAAAGTTCACTTTTGCATGATAATTAAAATTAATTTGAGAGCATTTGATATGTGTGAACTTTCTCCCTAGAGGCATGACAAGACTGCAAAAACCTACATATTTCAGTAAAAGCTTTTTGTTATATTTGGTCTTATACTTTTCATGAATTTGTTATTGGGATCTTTTTTTTGTTATATTTTTTGATTATTGCTGAAATTTAGTAAAGATACTGGTTATGCTATTGTTTTTAAAAATATTTTTTAATTTCCAATATAATTTTACTTGACTTTTTATTTACCTTAAATATAGTCTTATCAAAGGAAAATTTAGGGAACATATTTTGGGATTTTAACTGATCATTTCTACTAGATACTACACTGTGAAGCTAATATTAATTTTACAACAGGTTATAATAGTCATTGTAGTATTTTTCCAAATTTATAGGACTTACATAAAGAAACTTCTCTCCAAGAATCTGATCTTTAGATTGTTCACAGGGTTATATGTTTTAAAAAATCAATATCCGTAGAGTGTGATTTGTTGGACAGGAGGCTACTAAACATGTTCCTTTAATGCCATTTTGGCAACAGTCCTCAGGCAGATCATCCATACCCTGAGCCACGCTGACTCAGTGCAGCTGAGCTTTTCCACTCAAGTTGACGATTAATTGGTCCACCACACAGACGAAAGAATGTGAGGACTCAGTGTGGTTATTAGAGAGGTGTAAGTAGTCTACTTCAGTGCCCTGTGGCATAATTAAAATGTCACTTGGCCTTGTTTGCAATAACAGCTATTAAATTTTACATACGTCAAAAGAAAAGATTAGTTCATAATTATATTACTGTGAAATTGTTATTTTTAAGTGTTCTCTGTTTTGCCTCCTCATCAGGAATCTAAACACGGGCTAGAAGTATGTTTCTTATTTATAAATCCGAAATAGTCAGAAATTCTGAGTGAAATAAGCCAGTCACAGAGAAGCAAAATTCTTCATATTTCCACTGCTATGAAGCATCTGAAGTAGTTGAACTCTTAGAAGTGGAATGGTGGCTGGGAGGGGCTATTGAGGAAGGTAAAAGTGTTTTTCTTGTTTCAGAGGTTCGTCATCTCAGGGTAAAAAAGTTAAGAGATCTTTTCTACAACAATGAATACAGTTAATTGTATTATTATTTTATATTGGCATAATAAGATATGTGAGGCTGGATACAGAAAAGAGATTTATTTAGCTCACATTTGTGGAGGCCAAAAGTCCAAGACTGGGCTGCTGACTCAGTTCGAAGTGATTCCTGCCTGCCTTTTCTCTTATAATTAAAGCAACATGTATTTTTAAATATCATAGAATTTGAGAGGTAAAGAGTACTTCGCGGTATGTAATACTCACTTTGAAGATAAATAAAGACTCATGTTAATGCCAGAGTTCTCAGCTCATAAATGACAGAAGAATCCATGACTCAAACATATCTGTTGGTGCTAAGTTGATGAAAGGGAAATTATTTTACCCCTGTCTGATCTGAAGGGTTCTGTCCAACATCATCTAATATGCCCTAGGACCAGAGAAAAATGACATTTGTATTTTGCCAGGTAAGAAGGGGGAAAAAAAATCTCTGGGCAGAATTTGCAAAAAGGAAAATCCATCTTTCCAGGCACAAGTATATCAGAGAATTTTAATGAGTAGTGAGCCCAGCCTCCACTTGTAAGGCATCTTTCAGGTATAATTAGAAGAAAGTGACTGAGGTTGAGGCCCACTTTACATGCAAAAAAGATGGGCTTTGGATTAAAAAGGTGGGAGGCTTGGGAAACTATCCTGTATTATAAATATTTCCCTAACCACATTTCAGGAGCAAATAAGACCATAAAATATTATGCCTACTCCCTTCTTCACTCTTCAGTGTTCCCCTTAATTCCTCTTTTAATTACATCTTTAATTAAATTGTGGGAGTGATTTTCTTGGGTTCTTAATGTATTTTAGATATTAAGTTCTTTGAAGGATAGCTGTAAAAAAATTTCCCCATTCTGTAGGTTGTCTCTTCACTCTGTTGGTTTCTCATGCTCTGCAAAAGCTTTTCAGTATGATGAGATCCCAGTTGCAACTCTTTGTAATATTCCTATGCAATTGGGGTTTTGTTTAAAAAGTCTTTGCTTACTCCTGTGTCCTCGGGAGTTTTACCTATTTTAACTTCCAGCAGATTGTAAAACATTCTGAAAGAGTTTATTGGGTCTTATTTTTCCTTAATTCATTTGACAGAATAACCTTAGAATCATTTTTTATTTTGCTATTTTTCTGATAAAGGAGAATATAGTTAGAATAGTAGGTCTTAATGATGCTTTGGCATCATTTCTTCATTGTCATTCTGTCATAAATCCTAGCCTCTTTGTGCCTCACTTCTCACATCTGTAATGTGGGCTAACAAGTAATACCTGCCACCTATAATTACTTTAAAATTTAAGTGTTAATATACATAAAGTTTTTAGGACGTATCTGGAATATAGTAAACAGTCAAATCTGGAGCTGTTGTTATTGTTACAGATATCTGCACTCTTTTTTTTTTTTTTTTTAAATTGAAATCTTTATTGGTACATTACATATATACATCATGATTGCATTCAACAATGAGAATTTGTACCAGTATATGACACAACTTAATTCTCATTTTTCCCCATAACCCTGCCCGCCCTCCCACTCCCACCCCCATGTACATAAACTTTGTTTCCATTCTTTTTGTTATAATCTCATTATTTTCCCCCCTTCACTCCATTACGCTTTGAGTGTTTTCTATTTCACAGATATCTGCACTCTTTGTAACTGTTCATCCTACCAGTTAAGTTTATGTCTTTATATATTCCTCTTCAACACATAATCTTTTACCTTTCCATCTTTTCTCTTTTGAAATTAAGGAGCCCTCTCTAACTTCAAGCAACTTAGTGCAAAGAAAGTTTATATGTAGAAGAGGTGATAGATTTAGTTTCTTAAGTCTTTTGGAGGGCAAAATTCTTTTCCTTCTGAGAGTAAACCTGTTTTTTCCTTCATGTGCAGGTGGCATGCAAGATTACAATTACGTATGGGCCAATTGTTTTGAAATAACATTAGAATTGTCTTGTTGCAAGTACCCACCTGCTTCACAGCTTCGACAGGAATGGGAGAACAACCGTGAGTCTCTGATCACATTGATTGAAAAGGTAAAAGTGGCTGACTGGAAGATTGTGACATACAAACTATGGATTAAGTAAAGGAGAAATCAGGTTGCATGTGAATGGTAATCTGGAGTAGGTTTCCTTTATTATCTGTTTTAATTATGTGAGATTATAGATTATAGTCCATTAACACATATTTTAGCAGAGCTCTTTTGCCTGCCTCCCGGCTCTCTGTTCCACAGCATTCTCTTTGCCTGTGTTAAAACACTTTTGTAGATTGAAATAATGAATCAAACTTGGACTATGGATGTAGCTCACTGGTAGAGTGCTCTTCAATCCTCAATACTAAAGAAAGGAAAAAAATAATTATATAATTAACCAAATTTGTACTACTAGGGTTTGGAAGTATAGCTCACTGAGAAGTATACACACACTATGAGGATGATGTCCAGTTCCCAGCACACATGTAAACATACACAAATAAAAAAACAAGCAGAAATCACAAATTTCTTACAGTTTCATGTGTTGATTTTTTTCTGGAAGCCTTTATCACCACTATTTGAATAATTGATGTCAATATAATTTAAATGTCAAACAATATAATGGAATTATATATACTGGAAGGTACAGTTTGTTGAGACAGGCCTAGCTCTGAAGAGGAAACTTCAAAAGCAGCTTATCAGAGTTCAAACATAGGATTCAAGTTTAAGTATTGCATACTTTTATCTATACTTTATTTCAAATTTAAAAGATTGAGAAATATTTGGAGAAATTAGGAGATTAAGCTTTTTTTAAAGTAAGTCTAGCATCAATGCAGAGAGCCCATGTTATCTTGTCTTCTGTTGTTGACTGTAAGCTTTGATGCATGTTTTTTAGGTCCACATTGGAATTAAAGGATTTGTTAAAGATTCCGTAACAGGATCTGGATTAGAGAATGCAACCATTTCAGTGGCTGGAATTAATCATAATATCACCACAGGCAGATTTGGTGATTTCCACAGATTACTTGTTCCTGGAATTTATAATCTTACAGCACTTTCAACTGGGTAAGAATTTAAACTAGATTCTTTTTTCCTTTTTTTTTTTTTTTCAGTCTGGATCTCACTTTGTAGTTCAGGCTGGTCCTGAACTCACTGTGTAGCCCAGGCTAGCCTTGAACTTTCCACAATTCTCCTGCCTCTGCCTCTTGAGTGCTGGGATTACAGGTGTGAGCCACCGTGCCTGGCACTGTGATATGTGGTCCCAGAATCAACCTTGCATTTGCCAGGAAGTTGCCAGAACCACTGAGCTAAATCTCCAGCCTTATACTAGATTCTTAGTAAAAATATCAGACTTCTGTTTTATACATAAGACAGAAATATAGCCTAATAAATGTTACTGTATGTGACTTTTTCATTTTTCTGATTTTTCTCTTTTTATAATGAGAAAAGACTGTGATGGAAGATTTTTGTCACAGTATATTGTATAATCATAGCATTTTCAGGAAGGACAATTTCAAAAGCTTGAAAAGCGTCTCAGCTATGTAAAGCATTGTCTCAAAGGTATTTGAAAACCTGACCAAAAGAAACCAATGGGTCTGTAAATGACATTTGAACAACTTCGTTAGCCTAAGTTTTCTAATTTTTTTTTTTTTTTTTGAGACAGGGTCTCACTTTGTAGTTCAGGCTGGCCCCGAACTCACAAGGTAGCCCAGGCGAGCCTTGAGCTCAGTAGTCCTCCTGCCTCTGCCTCCCGAGTGCTGGATTACAGGTGTAAGTCACCATGCCCTCTATTGTGGTATGTGGTTATTAGTGCTGTGTTTACAGGTGTGAGTCACTGTCCCAAATTGTGGTATGTGGTTACCAGGGATAGAACTCGGGACCTTACACTTGCCAGGCAGATGCCAGAATCACTGAGCTAAATCTCTGGCCCTAGCTTTCTAATATTTTAAAGAGGTGGTTTCCTACCTCCCCTGGAAAATTATCTGAAACTTCACTTTCATAAGGATTTAATTGATACACTTTAATTTAATTTGAACTTTACTATGGGAAAGAAGTTAGAAGTCAGTCTGACAAAGCACTGCAAATAATTCTATAGTTTATGCCTTGGAGTATTGTAACAATAGTTACAAGGAAGTCATAAGCATTTTCTTTCCTTTGAGTATCATTTTTTGTGAGCATTTTAGTGTATGATACCTGAGAACATTGATAAGAGAATAATTCTTTAAAGACTGAATCTGAGATTGTCTGTGAGATAATGTCCTAAAACTTTTAAGTTTACATGGTCATTCTTATTTAGTTTTCAGTTTGATATTCTACTAAGCACAAGAATATGAAAAAGGCTACTTTATGCTGCCGAAGCGATGTGTGTCTTAACTCCAAGCTATCTCTTTTTCCAAATATTTTTTCAGGTATATGCCGTTGACTATTAATAATATAATTGTGAAAGAAGGACCAGCCACAGAAATGGATTTTTCCCTTCGGCCGACTGCAACTTCAGTAGTCCCTGACACAACTGAGGTTTTGGCAACTGCTACTACAGTTATTCTCCCCAATATTCCTCCTGGAACATCATCCTCCCACCAGCCAATTCAGCCAAAAGATTTTCACCATCATCATTTTCCTGATATGGAAATCTTCTTGAGAAGATTTGCTAATGATTATCCTAATATCACTCGGCTTTATTCGTTGGGAAAATCAGTAGAGTCAAGAGAACTCTATGTCATGGAGATATCTGATAATCCAGGTGTCCATGAACCAGGTAATTGGTATGGTTTTAAATATAATTTTAGTAGTACTTCTCAAGCCTAAATATTACATTGCTATGCTTTGTCCAGAAAAGTCACTTGTAATATGTATAACTTAAATTAGGAAGACATAATCAAAAAGGAAGAAAGAAAATATAACCAGTCTTTTCCTAGAAAGAAAACCCACTTGATAATTCACATTAGGCCTGGTACTTAATATGAACATGGATTCAATTCTTTCTGTTAGTAGTATTTTTATTTTCATGTTATATGGCATATGTATATACATGTGTATATTTTATATTTTGGCTTCAGACATGTTAGTTGGTAAGGAAACTACTGTATAAGATGTTTGTGAAGCTCTTCTTGGTTTGATCAAGTACATGTTTTCTTAAGAAGAGTATATGATACCTGAAAAGTAGAAAAGTCTTCTATGCATTTCTTTTGCTTTCAGGTGAACCAGAATTTAAGTACATTGGAAATATGCATGGAAATGAAGTAGTTGGAAGAGAACTCCTATTGAACCTCATTGAATACCTTTGTAAGAACTTTGGAACAGACCCCGAAGTAACAGATTTGGTTCGTAGCACTAGAATTCACCTTATGCCATCCATGAATCCTGATGGGTATGAAAAGTCTCAGGAAGGTAAAATAACAGCTGACTATTACTGTTTGATTTTGTTTTTTAAGTTTTAGAGTACTGAGATTGCATCTAGGGCTTTCACACTGTACCATATCGCTAGACCTTTTTAAAATCAAGACTGGTCTCACTAAACTATAAATTGCTGAGACGGGCTCAAACTGACAATCCTCAGCCTCCCAGAGTGCTAGGATTGCAGGCATATGTCACCATGCTGGCTTTAATACTTCATCTTCCGGTTATCATATGGCATGTTGTTTGGGGATAGAAGGGAAATTGAATTTATTGGTTCCCTAGAATTCCTTCCTTTCTAAAAATTCTTATTATTTATAAGTGGTTTTAGCTCTTGTGCTTTGTGTATCACTCCTGTGTTTCTGCATGTTAAGAAATTGTCTGAGGTTGTTCTTCCCCTGTTAATCTGCCCTTTGTGAGTTTTTTTATTAGTGCATCTTTGCAGTCTATAGTGTTTGCGTCCTCCTCTGGAGTTGGTACCTTTCCTTTTCTCATTTCCTTTCCCTGTTGTCCTTCCTACCAGTTTATTGACTAATATCATCAAACCTTTGGTGGGAGAAGGGGAAATTTGAAACTTCTTTACATAATCATGGACTGGGGAAAGATGGATTCTTACTGTCCTAGTGTTCTGTGCACAAACAATGTCCTGTCTAAGCTGCTCTCCCAGCTCTTACTGTGTTGCCCAGGAGAAGCAGGCTTGGGCCAGCAATAACTCAGCAGGAGGGGATGAGAACTAGGTAAAAAATAGTCTGGCTTTCAATATATTAGTTTTGATTTCTTGTTTATAAGTTCCTAATATAATAATTTAATGAAAACTGCTATTGAAATGAAAGTTTGTAAAAATCTTACACTATTTTAATAAATAAGACTTACTACTAAATTTTTAAATGCTATTAAATACAAGCTTGATCACACACTGAATGGATGAATGGTCTGGCTAATCTTACATGAAAGACATTTGAATCATGTAAAGCTTAAAGAAGAACTGGGCAATTGAAGGCTGTACACACCTCAGTAAAGGGACAGAGGCTTGGTCTTCTTGCCGACCTGGAGAAGGCAGATGGCTACAGGCTGTGAAAAGTTGAGAATGTGCACTGAGAGTAAGCCTTGTCTTGTCACGAGGTAAAGTCTGACGGGTAACGGCCACCTTTGATCATCTCTGGTTGGGCCAGGGGTCAGACCTGCAGTGTCTTTCTGCTTTGGAAAGACCTTCCCTAGGCAGAAAGAGAAATATCATGGAAAAGCCCCTGCCTACATTTGCTGTTTACTAATGTAGAAGCAGATTTCTTTTTACAAAAAGATAGCTTTTCAGAACTATCCTTATATCTGCAGTTACTCTAGTAACCAACTTGAAATGTGCCCAGGAAGAATATTTGAGATATGATATTTTACTTTCCCACAATTACTTCTCGACGATGATACCTGTGAGAAGAACAGGCACTACGGTATGAATATGCAGCCACATGACTGATGACTTATACTGACCTGACCCCAGAGAATCAATGAGAAGCTCTCTTGAATAAATATGCGTAGGTTAATCCTAATATATTTTAAAAATTCTTTCCCTGAGGACATTATACTGTGTCAGCATCACAAATGCCTTCTACCAACTCCACCCACTACACTTTCTGCAAGGTAACTAACTGTCACTTGTGAACCCTCTAGTTTCTTCACTCACTTGCAATTTTTTCTCATTAAAATGACAGTAATAAGTCTCTTACTCCTTATCAAAATGACATATGCATAGTTAAGTTTAAATTGAGCCTTTTGCCTCAGACCACTTAAATTTCCAGCTGTGTTCTTAGCTAACTTTACTTTTTGTGATTACTTTATTGTAAGCATACTATAATTTGGCCTTTTTCCTTCTTACTGAGATGTATTTAAGTACAGTAGATGCCCCCCCATCTGATCAGTAATACTCAAATGTTTTGATCAGTCATTGAGTGTGAATTACTGATAGTTGAACAATGCTTTCATATAGCTTGCTATAATCAGATTTTTTCTTCTCAACATATACACAATGTGGAAAAGATTTTTTAATGATGAAAAAATACATAGTATTATCTAGCTATACTCAGTTTAGATAATCTTAGTTTTATTGGATTTATCAGAAATGTGCTGATCAAGATCCGGCCAAACATTTTCCATTTCTTGTAAAGCCCTATCAGGCTATTGACCTTGTCCACTTCAGTGCTGCAAACTTCTTCACAACTTGTCTGATCGATTGATGGCCTTGGCATCCACAGTGAACACAAGTGTGTGTTATCTTCTGTCTTCTTCACTCTGTGGTCAGGAAAGACTTGGTGATGGCACAATGGACAAGCTTATTTGGCCAGGGGCCTCTTGTGGAGATACTTGGGCTGCCTCTGGAGTTGCAGAGTTGTTGTTTGGGCTGCAGGAAAAGAGGTGACGTGAAGTTCTTCTCTTTGTGGTGGTGGATACCTTTCAGCACTGCTTCTTGGCCTTCAAGGCCTCTGCTTTGGCTTCCGATTTGGGAGGGACAGGAGCTTTCTTCTTTGCTTTCAACAAAGTCCTCATAAAATTCTGGTAAATACATTTTAATCAGAATGGGATTGATAATAGTGAAACCTAATGTGACCATATTTACCCTGGAGTTAAGATAGCCAAAGCAATATTTGTTGGATTAAAATATAAGTAAAATATATCTTAATTTCAAACTTCTATCCTACAGGAGATTCGGTAAGTGTAATTGGCAGAAACAACAGCAACAACTTTGACCTGAACCGAAATTTCCCAGACCAGTTTGTTCAGATCACAGATCCTACCCAACCAGAAACTATGGCCGTGATGAATTGGATGAAGTCCTATCCGTTTGTATTATCAGCAAACCTGCATGGAGGTATGGCAACTTTATAGTCCACTAATTAGTTCTTGTTGAGAGAATTTTAAAATCCTGGTGAAATTTTATCTGTTTATTGTCTTAGGCTTTCTAAACTTCAGTATTCTGTTACTGCTTCCGTGTTAGGTAACAATAAAGATCTTTTCTCGTTGCTTGTTAGGTCAGTTTCCTGGCTGTTCTCCCCATTTTCTTACCCCCTTTTCTCCTCCTCTTCCTCCATATCCTTTTCTAGCCACCATCCCCTTTTGTTCTTATCTTTTCTACTTTTCCTCTTCTCCCCCCTCCTTCCTTTTCTTTCTTTCTTTCTCTTTTTTTTTTTTGCTGTACTGGGGACTGAACTTGGGCCCGTGTGCTTCTAAGGTAGGAGTGGTATACCACTTGAGCTAAATCCCCAGCTAATCCCTCCTCTCTCCTTCCTTCTTTCCCATAATCCCCTCCTCTTCTTCCCTTTGTCTCTTCTGTTTTATCATCCTCCTCCCCCTCCTCTTTACCTGTGAGTCATGCTACTGGTATTTTTATTAGGATTGCATAAAATTTGAATAACAGTTTTGGAAGTATGGCCATTTTCACTATAGGCTCTCCCTATCCAGGCATGGGGCGGGGTATCTTTCCATTTTCTGATTAATCTTGGTTTTTCAGTTTATTTTTTGCAGTACTGTAATGCTCAAATTCCAGGGTTCTCTCCCACTGAGCTATATTCCCAGCTATTTTAAATGTTTTTTTTTTTTTTAATTTTACAACAGAGTTTTGTTAATACCCAGGCTAGCCTTGAGTTTATAATCCTTCTGACTCAGCCTATTAAGGAGTTGAGATTATAGGCATGTGCCACTATCCAGTTGGTTGTGAGTTTGATTTTCATTTCTCTGATAACTGATAATGTTGAGCACTATTTTATGTGTTCACTGGCAGTTTGTATATCTTCTTTGGAGAAACATCTATTCAAGTCCTTTGCCCAGTTTTTAACTATGTTTTTCTCCGTTTTTGAGTTTGAAAGGCTCTTTATATATTTTGTCTGTTCTAGGTATTAGACCTTTATCACATTATGGATTTATAAGTATTTTTTCCCTTGTAGGTTATGTTTGTACTTTCTTAATCATATCCTTTAATGCATAAAAGTTTTTAATTTGACCAAGTCCAACTTACACATTTTTTTCTTTTGTTGCTCGTGCTTTTGTTCTTGATGTTAATTATTTATTGAAGACTGGTAGAAATATTTAAAAACTATTTTCCTACATAATATCTAGCATATTTGGATCATATATCTTCGTATTTCCCACCGTATTCCCCTTCCTCTTATTCCCTTCTCCTTGTCTCATTATAGTAACCCTTCTGCTTTCGTGTCATTTTAAATCTTGTGATACTTATCTTTGTCAATTTTATTTAGTTTGACATGATGATTTCAATACTCTATTGTGTATAACCCATTTTCCTCTATACTTTCGTCTGTTGATAAGTATCTAGATGTGTTCCACATGAATGGGGAAGTTCTGTTTTTAGTTTTCTGAGCAACTGCCATCATAGGGGCTGTAGTAATTTACATTCCCATCCTCACCAGCATTTGTTTTATTTTGTGTTCTTGATGATAGCCATTCATGTTAGGGTGCGATAGAATCTGGGTGAGGTTTTGACACATTTCGCTCGTGGCTGAAGATGTTGAACATTTTTTAAATATTTTCTGGCTATTTGTATTTATTTGTCCATTTATTGATTGGACTTTTTTTTTTGAAGTAGAGTCTTTACTGAGCTGTCCAGACTAGGCTGTGCTTAAACTTGCATCCTACAGCCTCAACCTTTCATGATGTTAATTTTATGAAATATTATTTATATATTCTAGATATTAATCCTCTGCCTTAAGAGTAGCTGGCAAAGATTTTCTTCCTTTCCAAACCCTGTCTCTTCACTCTGTTGATTTCTTTTTTGCAGTACTGAAACTTTTTTTTGAGATGGGGTTTTGCTTTGAGTTCAGGCTGGTCCTGAGCTCAGCCTTAAACTCAGCAATCCTCCTGCCTCTGCCTCTCAAGTGTTGGCATTACAGATGTGAGCCACCATGCCCAGCACTGTGGTATGTGGTTCTGATTGCTGGTGGGCGTGAGTTACCATGCCCGGTATTGTTGTATGTAGTGACTGGGGTCAAACCTGCGCCCTTGCACTTGCAAGGCACACCAGAACCACTGAGCTAAATCCCTGGCCCTATACTGAAACTTTTTTTTTTTTTTTTTTTGGTTGTGTGTAGAATTTATTATCTATGTTTGACTGAAATTCATGCCACTGTGAGAATTACACAACTCTTTTCTTTTTTTTTTTTTTAAATTATCTTTATTGGTATATTAAATATACACATCATGCTTGCACTCCATAATGGGGATTTGTACCAGTATAAGACACAACTTAATTCTCATTTTTTCCCATAGCCCCACCCACCCTACCACCCCCCCACATATATAAAATTTGTTTCCTTACTTTTTTGTTACAATCTCAACATTGTCCCCTTTC
>PVIR01014345.1:0-40425 GCA_004026965.1 Petromus typicus | reverse complement strand
TGCAGGTGAGCCCTACCCGTCCTCAGAGCAGGTCCGGCCACGTTAAGCTCTAGCTTTCCTTTCGTGCTGTTTTATACCAACCTGAAACGTGCACAGGTTTTACTCAGAGGAGTAACTGAGAGTGAAGTAGAACTTCTTTGGCCGGCGTAGTCTGAGCAGACGGCTCCTGTGCATTTCAGCCTGGGGTGAAGGCCTTTTTCTGTGTGAAGTCAGTAACTCGGGCCCCAGGGTCTGTCTCCGTGGGACGGGCGTGGTGGCTCTTCTCTGTCTAGAGGCCCCAGGACTTAGGAAGTCTGTCTACATAGCCCTTGACTTACCCGGAGGATTTCTCCATTTATTCATCACATTTGGGCCCTTGACAATGTCTTCTTGCTTTTAGAATTTCCTGAGTATGTTTCAGAAAATCATCCTGAGAGACAGAACTGTTCAGGACACTTTGAAAACACTCATGAGTGCTGTCAGCCCCCTGAAGAGCATTGTGGGTGAGCGTCCGCCGGCCTGCAGGGGGAGTGACAGGGCTCCTTTCTGAAGTTACTAAATAGAAGATGATGTTTTAATCTTTCAGCAAATTCAAATAAAATTTACCTTTCTGCCATTGCCAAAACACAGAAGATTTGGACCCCTTACCTCGAGGCAATAATGAAGGTAAGTTGTGGGAAAGAGGATGCTAATCAATACGATAGATTTTAAATGATTATTTTCTTGTAACTTGGTAGCTTAAAGAGAGCTGCTTATTTTTTTTTTTTTTCCTTGTCACTAAAACAAAAATACTAAGCCGGGAATGGTGGCACATGCCTGTAATCCCAGCACTCAGAGAAGGTGAGGCTGAAGGATCACGAGTTCAAGACCTGCCTGGCTGACCCTGTCTCAAAATAAAAATTTTAAAAGGCTAAGAATGTAATTCAGAGAGGAGACCCTGGGTTCAGTATTTCCAGTACTATTGTTCTTTTATTTTGTTTTTTTGAGACAGGGTCTCACTTTGTAGTTCTAGCTGGCCCTGAGCTCACTATGTAGCCCAGACCAGCCTCCTGCCTCTGCTGGGATTACAGGAGTGAGCCACCATGCCCGGAATTATTGTGTGTGGTTACTGGGGATCGAATCCAGGCCCTTGTGCTTACAAGGCAGGTACCAGAACCACTGAGCTACATCCCTGGCCCACTGTTATTTCTAAATTCATTGATTTCATTATCTTCACTTTGGGGCTATAGCTGACCAAAGTTTTGGTGGTCCTTCCTGTACCTCTTCTTCCCTCAGGAAAAGGAATTCCTTCTGAAATGCCGGGGGCCCGAGTGCTTATACACGAGATGGGAATTCCTCTCCAAGCACATCTGATAAAGTGGTCTTCCCTTTTCCAGAGCTAGTCTTCTCTAAGCCGCTGTTTGAGAAGTCACAGAGGTTAGGGAGCAGGTTCTCTGGGATAGAATGATCTTTGCATTATGAATAAGACTCCGTGATTTTGAAAGTGAGTCATAAAGACCAGTGAGGTTAATTGGCTGGCTGGAATGCAGTGGCCTCTCCGTTCTATGCCCGTCCCTCCTACCCTTGGAGGATTCCAGAGGGTCACTAGTGCTTTGTTAAACACCTGCTTCGTACAAGGCATTGTCAGTCGCTGCAAGTGACTCGGCACAAGGTTATTTACAGGTTAACAGGAAAGAGTGGATTTCCTGGTGGTAATTAGGGTTCGGGGTTAAAGGGGCCACATGCCGTAGGAGGACTCAGGCCCAGTCTCCTTTCCGAGTCGTGCAGCTGTTTATCGAGAGGGTGCCCGTTAGTGTGTCTGTTCCTAATGATTCGGGGAGTAGGAGGTTTCTGATTGTTGACTCTACTTGGGATCTCTGAGCAACCAGTGGACGACACCAGGGATCTGCGGCGGTGCCTGACGTCCTCTTGTTGCAGAGGTCGGACATCCCCGTAGCTCCCAGTTGCCAGGTACGAGGGCATCTTAGACCAAGTTTCTCATTGCTGGACAACCTTGTGGGAGAAATGGAAAATTACCTGCAGTTGCACAGGCCTGAGTCTCAGCCGTGGGCACCCAGGGGACGCAGCGGCCCTCTGTGGGACTCAGGCTCTCCGGCTTACCAGCAGCTGTCTCCCAGTAGCTCCTGTGAGTCACGCTTTCATGAGTCGTGGTGGCCCAGGGACTGTCTCAGTCGTCACCTCGTAATGAAGCCCAGAGGCAGCTGTCTTGTTCCGTGGGCAGGAAGCTTGCACTTAGCCAGCCAGCGTGGCCTTGGACATGGGGAGAAGGCTCTGTGCAGCCAGAGGCAGCTGCAGACACACGACGTGTCCAGTCACATTCCAGCAGCTGCCTGTGGCTGCTGCTCCACACAGTGGACAACGAAGCTGCAGAAGAATCTTGGAGAAAGAGTCAGGGACAGTAGCTCTGAGCAGAGGGTAGTCGCTGCCCCGCCCAGGCCATGTGGTGTCTCCCATAGCTCATTAAATCTGAAAGTGGATGAGTAGCAAAAACAGCAAACGTTGGTCACGAAGACTGAATATGACATTAAGTGGGAACGGGTTGTAATAACTTCCTCCTGCATTTCTAAAAGAACCCTTGGCAGAAGAGAGGACAAGGGTTGAACAAGGAATTGTATGGGCCACGCACAAACTTCGAGGTAGAGCCCTGAGAGAAGTTGCTTTCTTGGTTTTGCCTTATTCTAATTTTCTTTCTTTCTTTTCTTCCTTTTTCCTTTCTTCAAGTCAGGGTCTCACCTTGTAATTTAGGCTGGCCTTGAACTCCCTGTAGCCCAGGCTGGCCTCAAATTTGTGACAGTCCTTCTGCCTCAGCCTCCCAAGTACTGGGGAATGGCGTGTGCCACCTTTAAATAATATTTTCTGTGAATTAAAAGATTCTTTTATTTATAAATAGCAATTCTTAGATTGGCTTTTATTTTTTTCACATAAATGGAATAATGGTCTTATAAGAATAGTAGTTGAAAGAAATACATCTGACGTTATTTAACTCTTTTAACAGTTACTCCATTTATCTACTTTCTTCACTTTTAGAGAAGCCCACTATTTCGTAGCTCTACCCTTTTGGCCACAAGAAACGTGTTCATCTCTGCCGTACTGCTTCTTGTGTTAGAGAACAGTCTTCTCCTCTCTTCCCCATCCTGTTTTGGGGGTTCCTCCCTAGAGGAGAGACGAGGTAATCACTGACAGAATGTGCTGTTGGCCATCGATGCCAGCAAGTTAACGGAAGCACGCTGACTGCCCCTCAAGCCCGAGTCGGGGGTCGTGCCCCTCATGCCAGTGGCCTCCGGCCTCTCCCTGCGCCGCCAGCCTTCCTCCTTGCTACTGTGAAATCATCCTGGTGGAGCCACCGCCTTAGCATGCGTCTTGGCTCAGATCAGTCCTCCTCTCCCTAGTCTGGTCATTTCGCTTTATTAGTCTGGCTTCCATCGTGTCTCTTCTCCTTTATTTTGCACGTGTGCTTATTTTATGTTGTTCTAGATGGTGTCTGTGGCTCCATCAGATTCTCAAATGGCCTCAAGGCACATGTACAGGTTAGGAACCTTGGATGAGGAGCCTCACTTTGCAAGGCCTTCTTGGAAGCTTTATTTACTTCACCCAGATAACCACCTGGCCGGTGGTCATTGTGGAATGAACTGACCTGTTTGCTGAGCCTGAGATGTTTCCGTGATAGCATCCGCTTAGTTTGCAGTTTGTCCCCAAAGGAAAAACCAGCTTCAGAACAGATACCTGTGACCGTGAACATCTGGGCTCATTTGAGTGGGTCCCCTGTAAATCTTAGGTCTGGGGCGGTTTTGCAGTTGGAGTGTTCCAGATGTTCTGTGAAGGTCTCCCTTCCGTCAGGTTAATGTGGTCTGAGCCACAGAGCCGGGCAGGAAGTCCCTCTGTTCCAGAGCGCTGCGGTCTCCGTGGACATGTGCGTCTCCGTTGCCTGCTTGTGTGAGTGTGAAGCACTTGCGCATGTACCTCTCCGGCTCTCGCTGTTCACAGGTTGGGCAGATGCAGATTCTGAGACAACAGATCGCCAATGAATTAAATTATTCTTGTCGCTTCGACTCCAAACATCTGGCAGCTGCTCTGGAGAACCTCAATAAGTGAGTGCAGAGTGGGGCGGGGCGTCTGTTCAGACTGTTCGTCCAGACGCCCAGTTGCTTCACTTCTGTCTTCTAAGTTCTTTTTGGAGAAGTCTCTGAAATGTTTGGGTTCCTCTCTGAGTTCCTTGGCCTTTTCCCCCTGGATTTAAAAACCGTTCTCCCTTTGGAAACCGCTCCCCGAGTGTTCTCTCTCTTGCCTTTTCCGTTGGAGCCACGAACGTGCCAATGTGTTCATCCTGTGACCCCGACAGGCAGCAGGTGTGCGGCACCGATGTGGAGGCAGCGACCAGGTCCTTAGCGGACTCGGCTCCTGCTGCTGGCCACCCGGAGGGCAGTGGGAGCCGCGCTGACCGAGGCTGCCGAGGCTCGGGCACACGCACCCTCCCTCCCCAGCGCCTGTGCTCGTTTCCGGCCCTCCGTGGAGAGCTCAACGGACAGGAAGTCAGGGCTGTTGACCCAATAGCGTCGAGAGTTCAGCCAGTTCATAAGCATTTGAGTGGTAAAAGCACTTGTGTAGGTTGACCCCAAAGGATGAGACAGTGCTACTCAAGTTTCCACAGACATGAAAGTCGGAAATTAGAAAGTGGGCCCGCATTTTCAGAGCACAAGTCACCCCCGAGATCGGGCTGTGGGTGACTGGGCGTCCAGATAATCGCTCACGTGCTCCCTGGCCTTTCTGCCTCCCAGGGCGCTCCTGGCCGACATCGAAGCCCATTACCAGGACCCCTCGCGTCCTTACCCCAAGGAGGACAACACGCTGCTCTATGAGGTTACAGCCTACTTGGAAGCAGCTGGCATCCACAACCCGCTGAATAAGGTTAGTGCCGAGGTGTAGCGGGCGGTGTGTGCTCCGCAGACAGTGGCTGTGCAGATCTGTGCGGCACTCGCGCTCTGCCTGCGCCTCCTGGAAGTCGGGCCCTTCCCAAGCTCTGGTCACAACCTTGCACCTGCTGGGGCTGGGCGGTGGGAGGGATGCATGGGGCCGACCGGGGTGTTATCCCGAGCACGTCCTAAGACCAGCGAAGTCAGAAGTTCTCCCCGTGTTCTCTCGGTCGCCCGAGCACCAGTGATAGGCGCTGAGCGATCCTGAGTGTGTGCTCAGGGCACACCCTGTGCTACCGGCCCTGAGGCAGCCCCTCGAGGTGGGCAGTGGGCTGCCTGCGAGCATTCTCTCCTGCCACACGACACCCGGGGGAGGCCGCCACGGCAGAGCGTGGCTCTTCCGCTGCCTGGACCTGCAGCCTCCACGCTCTCCCGCTCTCCGCCTTCTCTCCTCCGCCCCCCGCCCGTCCGGACGTGGTCATCTCCAGCTCCACCTTCTTGACCTGTTTTTTTTTTTTTTGCGTTCAGACAATTGAACAAATGGCCTTCTGTTGTGCCAAATCCTCAGAACTGCTTCTCTTTTGAGCCAGGATCTCTTCGGTCTCCAGGTCATGAAGCCTGGGGTCCTGCCTCAGCCTCTGAATGCTAGAATTGTATGTGTGTACCGCCATGCCTGCTTCTTGACTGCTCTTGATTTTCTGTCTCCTCCCGTTTTTGCTCATCACCACTTTTCCCCTCTCCTCTTAAGAGCATTAACGAGATTCAGGGGGAAGACACTAGTCACCTCTCAACAAAATACTTCTCTTTAGATGGGCTAAATTGTACTGTGCTTTGGATGGAGCCGGGGTGTCGCGCAGAACTCCCAAGGCAGCTCAGTTAGTGGGGCTGTCTGAGTTTTAAGTGGTCTCAAGAACAAACTGGAATACACTGAAGCTTTTCATCTGAAAATATATTGTGTTGTTGTGTAACGACCAGTTTTGAAACCACCAATTTTTCTTACCTTTCTCTTTCCAGATTTACATAACAACAAAACGCTTCCCCTACTTCCCGCTTGTCAACTTTCTGTTTCTGATTGCTCAGTTGCCAAAACTTCAGTACAGCAAAAATTTAGGTACTGTATGGTATTTATTCTTTTCAATAAGGAGTAATAGTAATCAGTGTTCGAGTGTGAGAGTTTATTCTTCAATGCATCTATGAAATCCGCGTCCTTGTGCCTGTATCATGTGACAGCCCTTGGGGGAGGTGGACAGTGAGTTTAAAGTCAGCCCAGTGTAGCCCCTTTCCAAGGCTAACTACCCAGCTGGAGGCCCGTGTGTGTCTTCCCTGCCTGTCGTTTAGTTTGTGAGCAGCCGGCAGGGTGTGCAAGAAGCTTCTTCTAGTTAATGTTCTGTTCTTCCAGCAAGCGCCATGGAGGAACTGCGATGTGAGCTGTTACAGCGGTTAGGGAGATGCGACCAAACTACACAGAAAAGGACAGCAAGCCAGCACAGTAGCTCCTGCCTGTGATCCCAGCACTCGGGAGGCAGAGGCAGGAGGATTGCCAGTATGGGTAGAGATTTTAATGGTGATGATACCAAAGTACCCACTGGTTTTCTCCATAGTCATACCTCCTGGTCCTGTGTGCGGAAGCTTCATCCACTCCAGGGTTACAAAGACGTTCCCTCGGGTCACCTTCTAAGAGCTGTGTGACTTCAGCTTCACACTGAGGCCCATGGTCTGTCATGAATTATATTTTTATATACAGTATGAGGCAGTGTTCAGCTTCATTTTTTCCTTATAAATTATTTGATTTCAGTAGTTTGTTGAAAAGATTTGTCTTTCTCCACTGAACTGTTGAATGTACCAGTGGACATCCAAGTGACCACAGGAGACTGGTGCTGTGTGAGGGTCTGTGTCCTGCCCACCCGCGTCTCTGTGCAGCCCTTGCAAGGTGCTCTCGGTACCATGACTTTATAGGGAGCCTTGCAAACAGACAACCTGAGTCTTCCAGCATCTCAACAGTGCATTTCCCTCCCACGACCATGTACCTTCTCCTGTTGGCAGTGCCGCCAGCTGCGCAGAAGTCATGGTCTGGACGCTGGCAGAGACCCTCAGTGCAAAGCCAGCTCAGCACCAGCTCTCGTCACACATCTCTTCCCTCAATTGCTTTCACTTTGGTGGATTCCAGTCTTACATAACATTCAGATCTGTATAAAGATTCTTAAAAATTCTTCATGCAGAATTTCAGTTGTTTTCACAGTAGTTCAGATAGGGACCTGGCATGTCATGCAGTCAGCTAGAGGTGCCTTTCTTTCTCACTGACGTGGACCTATTCCTTAAAGTTTCTACAGTATGCACATTGGTTTTGCAGTCCAAAGGAAAGAGTAATGATACTTAAGGAAAATTAGTGCCCTCCCTTGTCCTGTGTCCTTTGTCCCTCCCGGAAACTCTGACAAATGCTGCCAAGGCCAGGCCTTCACTTGGTGCGGTCCTGTGTCCTCGCCTTGCAGGAATGGTCTGCCGCAAGCCTGCTGACCCTGTGGACTGGCCGCCGCTCGTCCTGGGCCTGCTCACTCTGCTGAAGCAGTTCCACTCCCGGTACACCGAGCAGTTCCTGGCCCTGATCGGCCAGTTTATCCGCTCCACAGTGGAGCAGTGCACAAGGTACGGCAGCGAGTGGGGGGCGCCACCTGGTCGGCAGCCATCACCAACATGTCCGCCTCGGTCACTGTGCAGGGCGGGACCCTGCAGGGCTTCCTGGGAGTGATTCATACCTGCACTCAGCAGCCACCGGAGGGAAGAAACGCGTCCTCCTCCCCTGCGCCTCGGGTCCAGTGCCTGGCCCCGTGAGCTGCTGCGGGGCTGCTGCACCATGCGGGCCCCTCCCTGCCATGGCATCCCAGTTTATCCAATTTGGGGCATGAGCTGTTGCTTGGCTGCCTTTCTTTAGTAAGCCCTTCCGCTTGTTCCCAGCAGTGCTCACAAGGAAGTTGCTACCAGGCAGGCACCTCTTCTGGGCCCTGAGTTGCCCGCCCTGAGGTGTGCTTCTGGCCGAGGTTGCAGACGGGCCTCTCACGTACCAGGCAGTGAACTGACCACAGTCGATCTGTGTTGCAGCCAGAAGATTCCTGAAATGCCTCCGGAAGTCGTGGGCGCCCTTCTGTTTCTAGAGGACTACGTCCGGTACACCAAGCTCCCCAGGCGGGTAAGCCACAGAGAGAGCACTCCTGAAGAGCCCCTTGCACACAGGTGGTGACGGTGGCAGCCAGGACCTAGCGGGACGAAGGCCAGTGGGTCGTTGACAGCCTCAGCCCTGCCGCCGCCGTGCCCTCCCCGCCGTCCCCACTCCCCTGCTGGGCTCCCTCCTGCCAACACCTGGGGGACAGATACACAGAGGTCCAGATTCCCACCTGGCTAGGACAAGGAAAGCGCTCCGGGCCTGTTCTTCCCCCAAGACCCGGCGCCCGCTGCACGTCTCTTCACTCCGGCGCCACACCCCGTCACTGCGTCCTAAATGAGAGGCCACATTTTACCCCTAAGAAAATCCTTTTCTTACCTTAGGATTAGCCCCACTTGATGCAAAAATACAGACTTTGAACACATGCATTTTTAAAAATGGGTAGACTAGGAATTGAAGATACTTTTCTAAATAACAAAAACCAAAGATGATTTCTTAAGAATTAACCAGCACTGCTATACTTAGTGAACTGGGGGTACATTTTCACTGGTCAGGACTAAGAAAGTGATGTACTGATAGTGTTTCTACTGCCACTTTTGTTGCACAAGGTGCAGGGTAAAGAAATAAGGGCAGAATACACTGAATATCGCGAAGACAAAAATTGCTGTATTTATTGAGACTGTAATTGTCTTCCTTGAACACCTAGTAGAATCATGTGAAGAGGTCTTTAACAAATGAGGTCAGGAAGCAGAAGAAAAATACAGAATAAATGTACAAAGCAAATACAACAGTAAACAAAATCTAATGTGGAAAACATCTCCCTGACAGAACTGACAAGGATACAGGATGGATGGAAATAACCTTCCTAAGAAACCTGAAAGACTAGTGTCGGAAAAACTGAAATTCTGAACGTTCATGTTTCTGAGTGAGGAGACTGGAACAGGATAGACACCAGTTCTTTCTAGCTTATCCATTTACTGTTGTCACAGTCAGAGTCTCTTGGCTGTGGTTGTCAGAGCCAGCCTAGGACCTTGCACACGGAGGGCGAGCCCTTTTCAATTTGATTTTGAGACAGGGCCTCAAACTTGCCGTCCTCCTGTCTCAGCCTCTCATGTGTCAAGGATTACAGGCTTATCTCACCATGCCTGCTTCAGATAATCTTTTTGATTTCAAAATTTTTTAATTTCATAGAACTTGGATTGTAAAGGACTATTTTTAGAAACAATATTTAAAACATGTATTAAGAGTATTTTTAAAGTTACAAAAATCAAAATAGTATAGTACTAAGTGTCAAATTCAATTGTAGGATCAATGGAGAAAATGATGTGACCTATACATAAACTTAGAAATCTGCACACAGTTGTGTTATGGAATAATAACATCTCAGATTCAAAGAGAGAGGGAGTTGTAGTCAGTAAGGCTAGCAAGTTAGTTCCTCCTGAGCTTGCATACATCAGATTAGTGTCTTCACATCCTTCTTATTAAGACAAATTAAAAGTGTAAAATATAAAGCAAACAAATCAGCAGAAATTTTAGATACGTATCAGTCTTTAGTACAACAAAGGAGAAAAACTATAAAGGAAAGTTTGATTGATGTATAATTAAATAACAAATTGTCAGGTGACTGACAAAAAAAATCAGAACAAAAGACTGACCTCCTTGGTTTACATTGGCAATTCCAAATCAGTGAGAAAACAGTTAGCAATCCAGTGGGAGGGACAGTGGCCAGGGGAGGTTGGCTAAAGGCGGTTCTTAGAAGAAATCCCAGTGCGTCAGCACTTGGAGCGCGCTGGGCTCACCTGCGTGGGGCCTGGACCCAGGCGCGTCCGTGTGAGGCCCCGCGCACTGCAGAGGCGGCTTGGCCTTGAGGAGGGGAACGAGCTTCGTCTGTTTTAAGAGCTCTGCTAACATCCCCACCTGATCCCAGCACTTCCACTGCTAGCTCGCCGCTGGGCGTATGTGCAAAACTTGACCCGGGCGGGCGCAGGGACATTGATTTGGCGGAGGTGGAAGCAAGGTTTTATGACCCTATTCTGCAGGTAAATAGGAGGGATTCAGTTTGAATTACCAGTCTCCTTAAGGAAATGGACATTAGAGCTTTCTGTGGGCGCATTTCCTCAATGACCTCTCACGGGTCACGTCTTTAAAATCGGGGAGAGCTGAGCTCTGGTCCTCAAAACGGCTCCTGCAGCCAAAGTCTCCCACTCCCACAGCAGCCCACCCGGCCTGCCCAGGCTCACCCTTAGCCCACACCGCTAAGGGGCGGGAGCTTGGGTGACCTGCCTGCCTGCCTAACCCCCATGGCCTCAGTTTACCCGTTCTCCTCCAGTTCACATTCAGCTGATGAAGGGGTCATGGGGTGTGTGTGCACACGCGCATGCCTGCTTGTCTGCACACCCGTGCTCAGTCAAGGGGTGTGTGTGTGTGTGTGTGTGTGCGCTCGCGCCTACCCACACACCTGTGCTCAGTCAGGATCTATGTTTATGTGACGTGCAGACACCTGTCTGCACACTTGTGCATGTTAACGTTTGGAGTCAGGGCAGCTGCGGGGCTGCCCCCAGCCGTTAGCGAAGCCAAGAAGTGAGACGCTCAGGCTGGGCCACCGGAAACAGCAGCCGTTCCCAGCGGGCCACTTGTGAGTCCCACCGACCCTTGGGCCCGCCGCACTCCTAAGCATGGCTTGATTTTCTCAACTTTCAGACGGAAAACTTTTAATTTGCTCAACACTGTGAATAATTACGGCCTTTTCCTGTTCCAGGTTGCTGAAGCACATGTGCCTAATTTCATTTTTGATGAGTTCAGAACAGTCCTATAACTACTTTCTTCTCATCATTGGATCGTTCTCAGATCCTTCCCACCATCACTAACGTGGATTCAGAAACAACAGGAAACTCAGCTGCTCACATGACTGCGTCTTCCCTGCACTGTGGGAAACGTCAGGCTCGGCAAGGTGTACCACACAGTCCTACTTAACATCACGGCTTTATGTGCAGTTCAGATGGTGTCAACGCAGCACACATTTTTCTACAGCCTCTTATAAACGCTCAATGTAACCGTTACATATAAAATCAATTTAGTTTTGTGTTCTAAAGAACTATTTGTGCAACTCCAAATTTTCAGTAAAACTGTATTACCAGTACCCAAGTTGTGCTTTTGATTTTCTCAAACATGTATATTCATCCAGGTGTGGTGTGCATGCCTGTAATCCCAGCACTCTAGGAAGCTGAAGCAGGAGGATCCCAAATTTGGGTAACTTAGTGACTTAACAAGATCTTATCTCAAAATAAGAGAAATGACTTGAGGATGTAGCTCAGTGCAAAGGCTCCAGGTTCTTTTCTCAGTATCACCAACTAGAAAAGTATATCTGCTGTGTGCAGATCTTGCTTGGAAGGCTGTGGCACGCTATGCCCCATGATAGCTGGTAGGCACAGGGTCACAGTGTGCATGGTGACTGCCAGTCCACGGCCTGCGTGCTGCGGAAGCTCTTTGGTGTCCAAGGCTTACCATGTGCTCGATCCCACGCCCTGGGATGCCAGACTCCCTCACTTCCGTGGCGCTCCACACCCTTGCTCTGCAGCCCAAGCCCCGCCCCATCCCCACAACCATATCCACAGCTTTTTGCTACTAAGCACTTAACTCCCTCCTACTGCTAACTCCTTCTCTGCAGGAAAATGACTGAAGCAGAAGCTGCAGTCCCACAGTGGCAACGTGGGACAGCAACAGTGTAGATGAGAGCGAGAAAGACGGCTTTCCTCTGAGCCTGTGGCTAGCTGTGTCCTCTAGAGGAGCATGCAAGACTAAACAGTTAGTTTGGAGGGTGGCCACGCCCCGGCCTGTGTGGGCAGGGCTTGGTGTCCAGCCTGTGGCACTGCTAGACCGTGGTGGGCGCCTCAGACGCAGCGCAGAGGAAGCCTTGCCCTGGAGGGTAGTGGGCCACTGTCCTTCCTTCCCCGACTCCGCTTTCAGCTGCCCTAAGGAAAGCAGGCCTCTGCCATGTCTCCTGCCATGGGACCATGGCCTGAACCCCTCATACCACGAGCCACGAGAAACCTTCCCGGGTGATTATCCTAGGTACGTGGAGCAGTGGACCGCTGAGTAGCAGAGTCCAGAAGTGCTGGATGATCATTTATCACGATGTTGACGAGGCAGAATTTAGTCAGGAGTCAAACTTAGTTCTGCCAACAGCTAACGCTCATTCCAGGTCAGCCTTCTTTGGTCTACTGTAAAATTTGGGCTGTGTGATTTTTCAGATTCTTTCACTTTTGATTTTAAAAACTATTTTCTCTTTGTCAGAAGGCCTCAAATGCTAAGGCAGTGAAACAGAAGGAAGAAGAATAAGGAAGTGGAGGAAAAGAGGCAGAGCAGGCCGTGGGCTTTACAGGCATTAGTGATAAAGATTCTAGCGGTCGGTGCAGAGGAAGGGACAGCTCAGACCTTAGCACCGATGAGGTGCCCAGCTCGGAGCGGGACCTGTTTCCGGACTGGGGACCGAGCCCAGGCCGCCCACCGCTGAGCAGGACCTCTGCCACTGAGCGCCCGCCAGGGCAGGGGGACGTGAGGGGCGGAGCTCGGCATCCTGGCGGGCTGCGGGGTGGGGCCGCCGCAGACCCCTCAGGAAACTGACGGGGCAAGGGTTTGATTCTGTAAAGAGAGAGCAGCTGCTGAAGACGCCATATCGGAGTTTTTAATCAGAAAATAGGAGTTTGGTGCAAGGTGCAGGGAAGTGTAGCACATCGAGTGAATGAGTCCACCACAGGCCCTGCCGAGACGAGACGCCGGGAGCAGGTTCAGTAGTGAATGGGCCAGTGAAATATTTTGTCAAGCAAAGAAGTTGTTATTGTAAGTTATATCAATCACTGGACACTTCCAGGTTGTATTTTACTACGATTTATTCTCATGCCCTTCAGAGGTTTACTGAGGCTGTCATGCTGCCCAGCAGAGCCCTCCGTGACCTCTTCACGGCTCATTCAGCAAGACCCGTTCTGCAAGAGCCGATGGTTCCTGAACCAAGAGTGGGCACAGGCCCGGACACCCAGCACTCAGGACGGCGAGGCCAGCTGGGCAACTGAGCAAAAGCCTGTCTCACAACAAAGGATTGCAAGGGGCTGAGGACGTAGCTCAGTGGCAGAGCACTTGCTTAGGCACACAGAGTCCCGGGTTCAATCCCTCGAACCACACGAAAGGCCTGGGATGTAGGTCACTGAGGAGGCACTGCATTCCATCCCAGTTACCACAAAACTAAATAAAATTCTGCACCATGCCTGGTCTCAGAAGCACTTGTTCATTAATTTTTCTTGAGTTAATGTTGGCCTCACTTGTCAGTGTCACAGAAAAGAACTTACACACTCTTTTTGCTATTGCTTTAAGGATCTAATGTTTTGAGATCCATCAAAAAAGAACTTCACACACCTGCCCTGCGACCAGGTGAGGGGTGAGGCCCTGCCCCAGCGGCACAGGCTCGAAGAGCACGTCCGTGCTCTGCATCTCGCGGCCTCGCTCCCTTCCCGCGCAGCTGCACAAAGCCCGCAAGACGCCGTGGGGGTTCACCACTTTATTTGGAGGTCCCGAGACTCATCCCCAATACTGAAATCCAAAGAAAAACACAGTTCCTCAGGTTAGCACAAACTCAGGGTCACAATCATTTCTTTTAAATATCTACCTTATTTTGCCCTTCAGTTAAATTGTAAATTAAGGCATATATTTACATGCTTATATACAAAAAAATCTTCAAAAACAAACCAATCCTAGTCTTGGTCCAAGTCCCAATTTAGAAGTAGTAAAGTCCTCTGCTACTCCATACACTTTTCAGTCTGAGAACCCGGAGGACCGAGTTCAGGTGTCCCCCTTACGCCAAACGAGCCATGTATTTCATTTCCGAGCAAATCAGAGGAAATATGACAGAACACGCTTTGTAAACTACAGCACCACTGCTGAGGAAGGCTCGGGGCTTGGTGATCCATGGTTCCGATTTAAAGCAAAAGTACATGGCATAGACGGAGACAGCGAAGAAGTGTCCAATTAAGACTAGCGGGTTTGGAGACAACCTGGAAGACAAGAAAACACTGGCTGAGGCCCAGAGGCTAACGTTCCCACACAGAGGTCCCACAGAGTCCGTGCATGTTATACATTTTAGAGGACTGTACAAATTTGCCTGTTATATTTGATGGCAAAAACGAAGACTTGTTAAATTACTTAGAATAATCTCTCACTCCTAAGCTACGTATTTTAAGTGCTTCCTTTCACTAATCTTGACGTCCCAGGCTGAAGTACTGGATGTCCTGGCCTGTTAGAATCTGCATTTTTCAAAAATGTTAGTAGTGATATTCAGATTATAGATGAAAATTGACTCAAAAGACTTCACTTTGCAGATTTCTGAAGAATAGTTGGACTGCCAGGTGTGGGGCTCACGCCTGTAATCCCAGCACTCAGGAGGCAGAGGCAGGAGGATTGCCTCAAGTGCAAGGCTAGCCTGAGCCACATGGTGAGTTTAAGGTCAACTTGAACTACAAACTCAGACCCTGTCTCAAAAAAAAAGGTCCCACACAGTACACTGTCAAAATTAATACTGAGATTCACTAGGTCTACTTTTCAAATTGATTTTTATAATTTGGGTTTTCCGGAGAAGAGAAACCGTGCAATAGTTAAATCCTGTGTGTCTGGTTTACTTCATTTAACATTATGATCTCAAGGTGCACCATGTTCCTAGAAATGGCTCCATTCTATCTTTCTTTATGGACTAGTAGCACATCATTGTGTAAAGGCCACATTTTCTTTATCCATTCAACTTTTGGTGGACTTACAGGTGGCTTCTAAGATTCAGCTTTTGTGAACTGTGCTGCTATAAACACGGGTATGCAGGTATAAAGAGTGAAATAAAAGACAACAGGAAGTGAGGCAGATTTTTCTCAGATGGGAAGGGGGCCAAGACATCGAGGACGGGGTGGGGGGGATTAGAAATGGAATTGAGGTGTGTTATGTACATGACCAGATGCACAAAGGAACTCAACATGTACTGCAAACACTAATAAAAAGATAATTTTTAGGTTCTACTGCTCAGTGATTCACAGTTCTCACAGAGCAGCCCATGTGGATAAGCCCCACGTGAAGAACAAGCTTCTGTCTCTCCCCCTTTGGTTGGAGGATCGAGCCAGGGGCCCGTCGCAGGGCTCCCTCACCGCGGCGCCTCGGCTCCCCGCACCGCCTCTCCCAGCGGCTGCCGTCCTCAGCGTGCAGCGGTGCTCGCCACTGTCTATTCAGTTCCGGGGTCGTTCTGACTGGGAGCTATGGCTAATAAGATGACCAAATGCATGAGGAAGAAAGACTTCCACACACTTCCCAGGCCTAAGACATTCAGAAACAGGCGTTTCCTGTCTAACAGCAAAGTGACTTACACAGAAAGCAGCCCGACAGGACCAGCAATGCACTGTCCACCGAGTTTGAAGTAAAGAAAGCAGGCTCTTCTCAACTGATGTAAAGAATCTAAAATGCAATTCAAAAATTACTCTCAATCAGAATACACATTTGGGATACTAATGATATGTCAAGAAAAACAAAACACAACAAATACCAAACTAACAAGTAACTTTAAAATATGTAGTCCTACAATTTTAACATTCAAAATTGCTTTTGAATTCTGCAACATGATGGGTGGTCACACATTTATAAATAAACTTGTTTCTGTGAGTAAATGATTGCTAACATTTAGGTCTCAGAAACTGAGTTGTTTACAGATTATTTGATTTTGCTGTAAATTCATTAAATAACGTAAAATACCTTAAACTTTTTTATTAAAAAATAACACAATTCTAGAAATCAAATTACCAGCTCCTGAGATGCACTGTCCATTATCTCCATGTAGCAAGTGAAAGGAAAGCTATCAATGACTTTTCTGTCTAAGTTTAAATCTTTTAAAGTAATTCACCTTCACAGCATGGTTTGATAATCAGTAAGCTTTGTAAGAGTTTAGAATCAATGTTTTTTGAGATATGCTTAGATTATTTTAAAGATGCAAAAGATAAACTTTTGTTCCAATAAAATCCTTTCCTTCTCCAATCATTACATTTTAAATAATGCACTGTTGGTAGATTCCTATTTATAATGTACAATTCAAGAACTGAGAAAAGCTAAGAAAGAAAAACTTGGTTATTTTTGCCCAGCCAACCACCTGTGCGAACTTAGCAAGAGACTGGTTTTATAAATCAAGAGTTGTTTTCCTTCCTTCAATAGGAGTTGATGGTCACAGAGGCTACAGAAAGCATTTATGTTATATCAACCTTGGAGTCATCACTATAGAGCTCAGAAAACCGCTGATAGCATTTTGAGGTCAGATTTTCTCATGAGAAATGCTCAGTCACTTTGATTGACCATTACCTCTTTCCAATATGGAAGCAAAAATAAAGCATGGGCTACTTCACATGAGCAGAGGGGTAAATGTAGTACACTACACATGCATTTTACCAGGAGAAAAACTACACTGGGTTTGAAGTTCAAATTTATTTTCTAAAATACTATTGTACAAAAAAATAAACTGAAACTAGCGTTTACAGAGAAAAAGACTGCACAGCTGGAAGGACCTTCTGTCCCAAGCACGCACTACAGGCCCCCACAATCCAGTCTGGACTGGAGACATTCCAAGTCATGGGCACATGAATGAGGTGTCGCTATTAATGTTGTCTGAGGTCAGTCAACAGCCTTCAGATAGTGATGGAATACACAGACACCACACACTAAAGAGCTTACTCCGGGATGGAGGTAAGAGAACTACTGACACCGAGCTGGGCATGGTGGCACAGGCTTGTAACCCCAGCACCAGGGAGGCTGGGCATGACTGATGCAAACTTGAGGCCAGCCTAGCCACATGGTGAATTCAAGGCTGGCCTGAACTACATAGGGAGGCCTCGGCTCAAAAAGCCAGAGAGAGAGAGATATACACAGGCAGGCAGGCAGACACAACTATGAACTCGGGAGTCGGTAAAATGAATTGACACGGACTTTTGGACTAGTGTCTAACCTTTGTAATTAAGTTCCTTTATTATGCTAAAAACCTGCAACTCCATACTGTCCATTAAAAAGTATCTGTACTTACCATCTGTACCAGAAAATAATTCATACAGCGCCTGAGCAAGGACATTCACAACAAAAGAATGAGAACATTTTCTGGACCAATAGAATGATTTTTTAGCCTAAAAATGAAAAACATCACTTATTACACAGTAAGAAAGGAAAAAAACCATAAACTGTCTATAATCCCATCAAACTGATATTTTCATCCTGAGCACTATCACCAAGTAATATTGTGTTATGTTTGTTTGCCCTCCCTACAACCCCATCCCTATGTACGTAAGTTTTGTTCTGTATTTCTGTTTTTACCATTAAAGCTTTTCTTTCCGTTTGCTTTTCCTTGCCCCCCTCCCATTACTGTGTCCTTCTGAGCATTTTTTTCCTACTTCACGACACCTGTCGTAGGTTCTGGACCTCACCTTCAGTTTCCCACACCGGAGAAACCGCACGGTATTTACACACCTGTGTCCTATAGATTTCACTTACGACTCTTGGTGCTAGCTTTACAAGCACGGTGAGCCCACGGTCCTGCGGAACCCAGTTTTACGATACGTTATCAGCCCAAGATTCAGGAACTCCGTCACAGCTGCAGTTCTGAATCTTTATGCCTCAACAAGACGGCTGAGAATGCTGAGCCCCCGGCTCCCAGCACAGCTTCCTCGCCAAAGCCGATCCCAGCCCCAAGGTAATAAAGGTACAAAATCCACTTCTATCCAGAACACTCTCACAGCTGACCTGCAGCACAGCTGCGTCCTCATAGAGGTCGGGGATATCCGCCAGCAGCTTCCTCCACAGCTTCACGTCCTTCAGAGCGACGGTCATCCCCCCGCCGGTGAGCGGGTGCCTCACATTGTATGCGTCTCCCAAAAGAAGTACACCTGCGAAGACAGACAGAGACGATAAAGTCCCGCGCTCATTTCTTGGGACAAAAGAAGAGAGAAAACACTATTCTTGTTAGCTTATAAACACAGTGATGTAAGGTGGTACACAGGAAGAATGTGAAAATAGAAAGGAATGAAGAATGACTTAAATTAGGGGGGCAAAGGTTTAAGAACTGTTTCAGTGTCCTCTTTATTTGGTTGAGACCACGAGAAGAGCATGATCTTTGCTCCCATGAAACTCACAAATCAAATGTGAAAGCCAATGATGTCAACACATTTGTCCTTTTTCAGAACAAAAGGATCTACGGGCATCAGACACAGACAGTGCACCAGGGAGAGGCACACCACGTCTCTGACATCTCCACAGGGAGAAGCGCTGCCGCAGTGGGAAGGGAGAGAAAGCAGCTGTAGGAGCTGACACGAACAACGTAGCTCAACAGAAGACAAACCCGCTCTGCTGTCAGGTACTGACTCGCTCACACCTTCCGCGGGAATAAGCTCCTGGAGAAAACTACAGCAGCGGCAAGGCTGCAGTCCGCCTGCAAGAGCGTCGCCCTCGCTGAGCGGCCAGCCGTGAAAGGACCCCGACACAGTGGCTTTCACACAGGCATCGACTTAATTTTCTCTCACAGAAAAACAGACAATGAAAATGTCAAGTTAACAGAGGTACGCAAAATTCTTTTCTAACATCTGTAATGTAATTATGTATATAATTTTAGAATAAAAAGGTAGCGTCTGAATATCATGTCAAATGTGTATGTATTACTCTAATACCTGCCATGAAAGAAACCAAACTTCTATTCTCCGCTCTGTGGAATAGTCTTACGCCGCCAATCAGAACACAGCCCAAGCACGCTGCAGACCAGTGCGGCATCAGCCCCACGCTGCTGCGCCCTGCGGTCTGTCTCCGCGGCTGGCCCGCCATGTGCCGGGGTCACGTGGGCGCCCCCAGCTCTTCACACCCAGGCGCTCACTTTCCCCACACCCCACTCTCGTACCCTGTGGACACTTTGCACCCATACACCCACAAGTGATCTCGCCACCACTCCCCACACGTCCAAAACTTCATTCTTTTTCCTATTCCCATGCTAATAAGCGGCTGAACAGTAAAACTCACTGTGATCTCTCAAGAGGCCTCACTGTCACTGTAGTACCAAGTGTCACACATCCTACATCCCAGAGAGTCCCGAATCCGTTCCTTACTCTCCATTTACAGTGCCAGGGTAGTCTTTTACCATCATTTATGGAAAAATTAAATCCCCCACTGTATGTTTTAGTCTGCGTTTTCTTCCACAATAGTGCTAGAGTAATATTTATAAAGTAAAATCTAATACTACTGCCATAAAACTTGTCGATAAACTGGGAACTAACAAACTAGTTCAGCAAAGTTTCAAGTTACAAGATAAATATGTAAAAATTATATTCCTACACACCAGGAAAAAAGCGATCTTAAAATTTAAACAAATTTATTTACCACAGCATCAAAAGTGAAATTCTTATGAATAAACTGAACAATGATATGCAAAAATTACATTCTGGTCAAAGTGCAAATACTAAGTGCAGAAAACTAAGCCATAACACTTACAATCACCCGAATACAACACAAGTGCCAAGCAGCTTGGTGGGAAAAGGAAGGACAAGAGGGACAACAGGATACACAACACAGGAAGCCAGACCCTCACGCTCCTCGCACACAAAATTCATTCAAAATGGATCAAAGACCGAAATGTAAGAGCTGAAACTACAGAACTCTTAGAAGAAAATACAGGAACATGAGCTTTGTGATCTTTGACCAACGCTTCTTAGAGATGAAATAAAAACTACAGACAACACAAGAAAAAGTGAACTAAACTTCAGGACAACTACAATCATAGGTATTCAAACAGAAATCATCACAAAACGTGAAAAGAAAACCCACAGAATGAGACAAATTTTGTAAATCGCGTGTAATAAGGGACATCTGCTCTGGAAGAGTCTAGCCGCTCCTCCGAAGTGGATGGCTACCGTGTGACCCAGCACTGAAAACCTGTCTCCGCAAAGCCCTGTTCACAAATGCTCAGAGCAACACTTTCTAATAATCGAAACATCCCCAACCTATCAACGAAAGATTGGATGAAGAAAGTGTGGTACAACCGTACAACTATGGAGAGGAATTTGGTTACAAACACAAGAAACTGATATGCACCACGACACAAATGAACCTAAACACAAAGCTACATGAACAAATAACATTATGCCTAGTGAAAAGCCAGCTATGAAGGAGTAATGCTGGGGCCAGGGTTGAACTCAGTGGTTCTGGTGCCCGCCTTATAAGCATAACATCACAAGTTCAACCTCTGGTACTAAAAAAAAAAAAAAAAGAAAAAAAATCAGATGAATCACACTATGATTTAATTTGGAAGAAATATCCTGAATATGTAAATGTAAGACAAAAAGTAAGTTAGTGGTAGCTAGGGATGATTTTTAGGAGGAAATGAGAAGGGTTAGGGGATTCTAGGAGTAATACTCTAAATTTCATTACGATGTTTATACTTACCTGTAAATATACCAAAAAACCATTGAATTATAGTTTTTAAATAGCTGAACTATGCCATTTGTGAGTAAGACTGCTACCAGAAAGATAATTTCAATGACTTTCCATGTCTGCAGGATTAAAGCTCCATGAGAAACATGAGTCCCACCTGTCTAGCACCAAGATACCTACAGCCTGAGCTCGACCCATAGGAAACACTGGAATTTGTTAAACATGCCACTGAGTCTTGGCCTCTTGGGGCCCCAGAGATTCGACTCCATCTCGCTGCTCACTGATGATCTCCACCAAGCTCCCAGAGTCAGCGCTGGCCGCACTCCCGAACAGCACCCCAGCCGGCCAGCCACGCTCCATCTCCCCGCGTCCCCCGTACACCGCCTCTTCACAGTGCCTCTGCAGCACCAGGGATGAGCGTTCTTACCAACCTCACTCCTGGCGCCATGAAATTATCCTCTACATTCCTAACTAGAGTATTTTCTTCTCTGTTTTATCCCCAGTGACTGACACCAAGTTGATACATATAGTAACTAAGCAGATTATACAAGTAAGGTTTATATAAGCGAGGCACCCATCCACAGTAACCAGTTCTCATGTTATTGCCATCAGTAGGATTCGAATCTCATGTTGTTTGGGATTTCATAAAGTAAATCCAAAAGGACAATACCTCGTTTGTTTAATGGTGAAGAAGGAAGAAAGGTCGCTGGCATTGATCTCAAAACAGAATTCTGAGAGGCTTCCAGGAATGGTTCTTTCAGGTGTTCTGCAATAAATGCCACCCACCCAAACAAATTAGTCAGACATCTCAATTTCACATTTGCATATATATTCTTATCAAGTATAAGTAAACACCTACTACCCAAACATACGTCCCTCGTGATAAACCAAGAACTAGCTATTAATAACAACACTCATGAAGCACCCAATTATCCAGACTAAGGAATGACTAAGCAATCTAAACAAAATAATGAGAACACATGTATGTGGCTGAATGAAGAGAGAAACTAGAGGAAGGCTGAAATCATGTATTGAGATACGACAAAGAGAAAGCCACCCAATTCTTCCACATATTAACTGACAATTCACAATATTTAATTTACAAAAAATTTTAATTTACTGCAACCAGCATATTCTGATTGTAGGAGATGACACACGCCACCAATTCATGAACAGAAGTGGACTGGGGTGGAGGCCCAGGCCTCCCTACTGCTCTGAGCTTCAGTTTATCTCTGAAACGAAACTGCTGGATCGGCTCATCTCTAAAGTACCGCACTGGAAAGTCCTGTGCTTCCACTAAGGTAGAAAATGAATCATGACACACTGCCCAGAATCAGAACGGAACAGGGGATGCCTGTACTGAGACTTCCACTCACACAGGAGCAGAGTCCAGAGACCAGAACCAACATAAATATGGACCTACAAATAGTTTCAACGCTCTCAAGTCGGCCTGCTCCAATCAACCTCTGGATTACAAAAATATAATGACAGTAAAAAAATGTATTAATCTATATATATATATATATCTCCTAAAAATGTCAGATGATAGACTGTCCTTTTCCTAAATAGGTATAACTACTTTTCCCTTCTGAAAGCTTTAAAAGTAATTTCACTGAGTGAAACTTGAAGTGTTTTCATATTTGTGTTGAAAATGTCATTATTAAAAATTTAATTCTGTCCACTTCATTTCACTTTTACTAGTGTATTAGTTAATTAAATAACTTTAACAATAACCCAGAATTTTTGCTAAAAATGCACTCAGAATTAGTTCCTTTTACTGTATTCACAGCTGATAACTAGGGTTTCCCTTCAATTTTATTTAAAAAAAGAACATGAAATCAAACCAGGACGTCATATGTGCTAAGCACATACTCCTGTGGCACTGCGCTACAACTATGACCCTTTGTCGTACTCTTGGTAATCTCTCTTCTACCTCATAAAGGAGACCTGAAAACCTGGCATCACCCGGGACCTGAGTGCCGACGGACACTCAGAGTTTGGATTTGGGGAGCACGTCAGATTTCAGTTTTCTGGGTTGGGGATGTCAACTAGTTTAAGTCAATGCAAATATTCCAAACCCTAACAGCTGAAAACAAACACATCAGCACTAAGCAGCTTGGGCAAGAGACAGTTAATCTGTAGTTTATCTTTGGAAAGGCCAGTTAATCTCCTGAACCTTAGTTCTCTTGTCTGGAAAACTCCCTCCTAGGGTGGGTGCACGGATGAAAAGAAGTGATCTTTGGAAAACAACTCTCTAGAGCAGACATGCAGCAAATGGCAGATATCACTGCTGTGGGAACCAGACAGACGCAGCGAAGCACGCGAGACACCGCACGGATTTGGGGACCTTACGTGGTGGTCTACACCGCCTTAAAAATGCTGCATATGCCACAGTGTTAATTATTCTGAAAGCCAATCTTCAACCAGTATTATGAACAAAACACAATGAAAGTACTTTTTTTATTGAGTTTGTTGCTGCTTTAAACAGTTCAGTCCTAGCGTTTCTGGTTGACCAGAGGTGCTACGGCTCCCGTGGTCACAGGTGAGGCTTTGCAGAGGCGGCTGGATCTAGGGTGTGTGACGCTAGGGCGACGTGCGTGTGGTTACTAAGTCAGCCCACTGACAGGTTTGGCACAGCGCTGTGTGTGGATAACAGGAAGGTCCTTCCTGGGAAGGGACAGCGCCGCCCGAGGCGTGGGGAGGCTGCTGCTGCTCCACTATTGCAGTGCTCTGCTGCCTCTGCCTACCATGAGCTGCTTCTCCCGTGTGATGCTCCTTCATCACAGCTCCTTGCCTGGGAGCCACCCAACTATGAAGGGAAACATCTCAAAATGTGAACTACAATCAAGCTTTCCTCTTCTAACTATGGGCCTTGGGCATTTTGTCTCAGCAACAAGAAAAGCAACTAAGGCAGGTGGCATTTTCCAACTACCATGCCTAGCTCTGGCTTGATTTAGGCATAACTCTGGGAAAGCTGAAGAGCGAGAGCCTTTTGTGAGATTTACTTTCAGAGCAGATTACAACTGAGAATAAAATCCTCAACGTGGCGTACCAGGCACTTGAGGGTAAATTTGTTCAGCCATGTATTCTCTTAAATTCCTTGGCCTTTCTCCACGAATGTCAACAAGTACTCGAGTTTCACTAGATGAAATCTGGTAGATGAGAACTGGGCTTGGATTAAGTATAAGAAGTTCAGCATAATTGGGTTCAAACTGTGGTACATTCTAAAAAATAAATAAATAAATAAATAAATAAATAAATAAATATTTTAATGATTTTCAAATTTCAAGTTACTTTTACTTTTCTCTAGCTATACTCCCAGGGTACCTTCATAAGGAAGCCAACAAAATGAGATGAAACAGAAGCTTCGGCGGAGATCAGGTTTTTCCTGAACTTGGAGAAAATTCCATCTGCTACAACAGTCAATGGAGCATGAAGTTCCTGTAACAGGTAAAGAATACTCAGCTAACTGGTAGAAACGCACAGTACATTGTCTATTCTTAAGAATGTGCATGAGCAGATTTTAAAATAGCATGGGCCAACAACAGAGGGCAGTGGAACCACACCACGTGGGTGTAAGATCACACCGCACCTGAGACCACCTCCCTTCTCAGCACTCCCATCAAAGCCAGCGGGAGCCGGGCGTGGCGGCTCACACCTGCCGTGCAGCACGTGGGAGGCTCGGGCAGGGGATCCCTGTGAGTTTGAGGCCAGCCTGGACTACACAATAATTTCAGCCTGCACTACACAGAGACCGTTTCAAAAAACCAAAGAGATAAAAAAGCTCAGGCTAGGGATTTAGCTCAGCGGTTCCGGCACCTGCCTTGTAAGAGCAAGGTCCCAGGTTGGATCCCTGGTAACCACATACAACAATGCCAGGCATGGTGACTCAAGCCCACCAGCAATCAATACCACATCCCCCAATGATGGGCAAGGTGGCTCATGCCTGTAATCCCAGCACTCAGGAGGCAGACGCAGGAGAATTGTTGAATACAAAGCGACACCCTGTCTCAAAAAACTAAATAAAAAGATGCCTATCAAGGCTTACTCTCCATTTTAATACACACAGATAGGAGGGAAACAACTACAAAGCTGGCAAGGGCAAGGTGTGGCGATGCACACCTGTAGTCCCAGCACTCGGGAGGCTGAAGCAGGAAGATCACTAGGAGTTCGTGGCCAACCTAGACTACCTAATGAGTTCAAGCCTAGCCTGAACTATATTGTAAGACATGTCTCCAAAAAATGAATAAAATAAATAATTTTTAAAAATAAAATAACAAGGACAACACAAGATGGGATCTCATTACCAACACCATGGACTAGGCAGATTCTCTCTAGAATTTTCTGACTTCGTACCAGGCCTTTTGATTTGTCACTAGATCTTGGAAAATATTTTTGTTCATGGCTATGTATACTTACAATACTATAACCGGAGAGACTCTTGCGAAGCCTCTACTAGAGGTCAGTTTCTAGGAGGGACCAAACTGATAGGAGTCACCGAGAAGGACCACGCACCCTTTTGCAATATGATGTCAACATGAGCACAGACTAGAAATTATTTTACTTTTTCCCCAAAGGTTCCTCCCTTCTCTCTAAACAATGTGTGTACAGTAACAACACCATACACACTGAATACTCAAAAACTAAGAAGGTAAACTTAAGTTATATGTCATATTTTACTACAAAAGTTTTAAAAACCAGTAAGCCTGAGCCAGTTACTTTATAGATGCTCTTCCTGTTGCCTGACTTAAACAAGTACTCGTTTGTTTCATGTTGAATCCCTTCCTCCTCCTCCCGGCAGCCCCTCACTTCTCCGCTGCTGGGAATTCTGAGTACAGTCAATACAATGACTTCGGTTTTAGAAGTTTTTGCACAGCATTCTAAATGCGCTGCAATCTGCAGCCCATCCTGTCCACATCGTGAACAGTAAACAGCTGCACCCACTTTTCTAAAAGGAGACCAGAAAAAGGAAGAGCGCTCTCCCTGAGGAAGGGACGGCACTTGGTAAATCTCACCCTGACATCGCCGGTCTCTTTATCTTTGTACTTCACTCCAATCACAGCATCATCTTCCTCCAGTAACTGCAGAACAACACCTTCAATAAACTTTGCACTAGAGGGAAATGAACAAGTCAATTTCTACAGAGCATGTTTGGGCAATTTAAACTAGACATAAAGTCCTCACTTCTTGCATAGCATAAGATCTAGAATGACAAACAGAAAACATACCAGGAAGTTTGACAAGTATGTGTGATTTCTACTTTGTAATTTACTTATGCTGAATACATATACCAGTGTAATTATTTTTAAAGTATTTTAAAAGTCACATTAGACTTAATTAAAAATAAAATGCACAGGGCTGGGGATTTAGCTCAGTGGTTCCGGCGCCTGTCTTGCAAGTGTTGCAAGGGCCTGGGTTCGACCCGGTAACCACATACCATACTGGGCGTGGAGACTCACACTCCCAGCAATCAGCACCACATACCACAGTGCCGGGCGTGGTGGCTCACGCCTGTCATCCCAGCACTCGGGAGGCAGAGGCAGGAGGATTGCTGTGATGTGAGTTGGAGGCTGAGCTCAGGGCCAGCCTGAACTACAAAGCGAGACCCTGTCTCCAAAAAAAAAAATATTAAAATAAAATGCATGCAGGGAATATTACATACACATATTTATACACAGAGGTTGAAAACAAATTTGTTTATCAAACAAATTCTTAAGAGTATTGATATCCAGTCAGATTATCCAAGGTAAATTCTACCATCTTTCTATTGTGGTGTATTTTTCCATTTTATATAATGAGCATATTCTACTCCATGGGTATTAAGAACTTTCAGTTTTAAAGATAAGTCCACTCGATTCTTCATTTGCTTTGTCAACACTTATGACTATGTCAATAACATGATTGTTCTTATGCTGAACATTGCCTTATTTATAGTGCTTACAGGCTGCAGGGAAATCCGCATTAATAAGCAGAGAGGCCGCCAGTCTTGCCACCAGGACCTCAGTAAGAGCAAAGAGGAATTCCTCCCTCAAGGCCCCTGTCCTGACTTCTGACTTCTTACAAAAGGTATCGTACCTACCAACACAAACTCCCAAGTGACGTAATTATCATAAGTATGTCTTCTAAATTCCAAAAAAATAAAAGCAAAGAAAAATTCTAAATGGTTCGATATCATTCAAAAGAAAATTACATGATAATTCTTAACAAAGTCGCCAAACAGTCTTCTAAATTAGGTTATTTCATTGTTCTAGACTCTGCCCAAAATCTCATGAACATTTCTAAAATCTTATTCACACGAAGGCCAAAGTTAACCCTTTAATGTTCTATCCTGGAAGCTGGAGTCTTACTTGGGCTCTGCCATAGCTGCTTTCCGGAGATTCATGACAAATCTTCCATGATGAAAAGCTCTCCCACTCTGCACCTGACCATTCTCTGATGGAGGGTAAGTAATGGGAATCTCTGACTTGCTTTCTCGATCATGAATTATGTAGCCATTCATACGCTGGGCATCAATACCTTCTACGGCATCTGCAAAATAATCAATTCTGTTAACACACCCAGAGTCACCGAGCACCAAGAAGAACATCAAGATACCGAGTATCAGTTCCTGCTTTGTAAGACTGCAGGCCAATTGGGAAACTGCATAATGAGTAAAACTAGTATAGAAATCTTAAAGTTCCTAGAAACTAGCGATGTCTTAGCAAAACTGTATTATCACTGAAAGGTAATAGCCTGGTATGGTGGTGCACACCTGTAACCCTAGTACTCGGGAGACTGAGGCAAGAGGGGGCAGGAATGCAAGGCCAGCCCAGGTTACACTGAGTTCAAGGTCTGCTTGGATTACACAAAACAAGCCAATGCACAAACAGAACAACTCTCCATGTCTGTAATTCTCTTCACCTCAGTAAAAGAAAGTACAATATGGGATCAAAGGAGCCACAGCCCTGCCAAGAGGATAGTCTGTTCCATCCATGGAGATGTAGAGCCAGGAGGGGGGCCCAAGGGGTGGCTGGAGTGTTACTGGGGCTCCACACTCCAAAAGCGAGTGTGCTGGTTCAGAAAGCAGCGGCTGAGTCAGGAGCAAGGGCCGGGACTGTCTCCTGAGCACTTTAGGGCCCAGGAAGCAACAGCATGACACGAAAGCATCTCGAGAGGTTACCATTCACCCTTTGTTGCTGGTCTTGGACTCTCGTGAGATCTGCCCAGGGGTGCACCTGGACAGCCCTTGTTTGCATGCCTTGCAGTGGATAAAGATACCAGCTCATTCAGGGTCAGCAAGCAGACACCAGACAGTGAAAAAGCATCTGCTTAGAACAGGAAGAGCCGGCTCATCCAGGAACAGCACCTGGCCACTGGAACTGACTCACAGATACCATCAGCACACCCAGTTCTGCCACAGAGAAACACAGAACTGCTACTGCTCATGCCATTTTCACAGAAACAAGCAGGGCAGTCCCCAGACCCACTCCGGTGCCTCAGAAGACCGAGTATCTTATTTCTCTTCATAAGGAGGAGCTCAAAATATACAACTAATTTTAAAATTTCTGGTGAAGGTTTTATCTGCAGTAATATGTATTTTATCTCTTACTAGTGAAGTACTGAAGAGAACAAAATTTTGTAACTGGTTGCACTTAAGTACTAAAATCCTTGACATTTTATGGATTTATTTTGACCACATGATAGCCAGTGGCTGGCCACATAGCTAAAATCTGATTTTCTACATTCCAAAAGTAGCTGTGCGTTTCATGCTTCGCAGGCGCTGAGAGATCACAGTCAGGCCTTTGACCTCCTCCTCCTCACACGTTTCTCCACTTCCACCTCCACCTCTGTGACCACACAACTCCATTAAGCAAACACCTACTTCGTCCTCTCTTCCCAACCTCACTACTGTCCTACTTACTGCTTTTCTGTCATTAGAAGAGCTCTTCAAGAGTTTTCCAGTCTCAAATTCTCAACTGCCAAGTCATTTCAATCTTTATTTTCTTGTCACATCACAAATGGCCAAGGGCAGCGCCCATTTCGGCACTCAGCTGACCTGACGTGTGGTCAGCAAACATGAGAGGTGTCCCTGTTGGACACACCCATCTCTCCCGGGAGGACGTTCTTCTGTGGGACTGACATCAAGCAGTGCCAGCTTTCTGCTACCGTCCCGCCGGGCCCTCCTGCATCTCTTCGGCCGGAGTTCCCCTGGACTTGGTCTATTCTGTCTTCTTTCTCCACACGCTCTCCTAGGGGACTCCGTCCCTGTCACAGCTTTCACCTACTGCAAACGCTACCAGGTCAAGCTCGGAAGCTCAGCTGGCTAGCCCGAAGCCCTCCCCACAGTCTGGATTCACAGACTGTAGCTGACAGCTCTGCTTTTCAAAGCTCACCCCAAGTTTCTCCACACCTGTTCTCTCACTAGGTCTTTATCAAATAGTAATAAATCACTCTGAGAGGAACTTGTCCTTCAAATCTCACACCAATCCCTTATGAAGTGTCTCAGTCACTTTCTCTCGTGGGGCACAATACCCAACACCCCAAATTTAAAGGAGTGATTTACTCCAACGCACATTCAATCCACGTTGGGGGCTCTATGGCAGGAGGGCATGGCACAAGAGCCGGGAGGACAGTTACTGCTCACCTACTCGTGCTCCGCAAGCAGAGAGTCAAAGGGTGAGGGGGTCCCCCTTCCAAGTCACCGCCCTGCCAGGCCCAGCTCCTCACAGCAAGTCAGCTCTAGCACCCTGCAGGCCAGTTCTCCTTCCAGGTGCTGACTATGAGCACATGAAACGCTTCGAGGACGTCTAGACACAAACTGTACAGAAGTCACAGCATTTTTCTTAATTTCACCATGAATCAGTGCACTTCTCTGCATCCTCTGCTGCCATGCTAGTCCAGCACCTTCGTCATCTGGATTTAGCAGTCTCCTGGCCCGGCTTCCCAGACCCTATTGATCATCACAGACTCAGTCTATTCACCATACTGTAAGAGCAGTCTACAGACAGCAAGGTGTGACCCAGTGGGGAAGTGTGAGAAGAGTTCTGAACTGTACAATCAGGTGAAACAAAGCAAGATTTTGGCTGGGGATGTTGCTCTGTGGCTCCAACGCCTGCCTCACAAGCACAAGGTTCAGAGTTTAATCCCCAGTACAAAAAAAAAGCGCATATAGGGGCCAGGGAGTTAGCTCAGTGGTTCCAGCGCCTGTCTTGCAAGCGCAAGGGTCCAGGTTCGATTCCCCGGTAACCACATAACAATACTGGGTGTGGAGACCCACACCCAGCAGCAACCAGTACCACATACCACAGTGCCGGGCATGGTGGCTCACGCCTGTAATCCCAGCACTCAGGAGGCAGAGGCAGGAGGATTGTGATGTGAGTTTGAGGCTGAGCTCAGGGCCAGCCTAAACCACAAAAGCGAGACCCTGTCTCAAAAAACCTAAAAAAAAAAAGCGCATATAAAAAGCAAAATAAAACGAATTTCATTGTTGGAGACATACACAGCTCTGCAGTAGAGCAGGTGTTTAGTATGTGAGCCTTGACTATCTACCAAATACAAATATCTTACACATGTACTATGTTCGTAAGACAGAGGATGTTAACATATGGGTTGTTCAGGGATAACTGCAGTGCTGGCGCTCTGTGGTGAAGAGGGGGTTTGGGCTACAGTTTGGGCCTTCAATCTCCAAAAGCTATCACTGCACTAGGCCCTAGGTTTGATCCCTAGCAGGCCCGAAAGGTGGAAATTTTAATCAGACTGAAATGGATATGGATTTAAATGCTATTCAGAGTAGCTATCAAGGTCCAAATCACTAGTGACGCAAAACGAGATCATATTACACGCTGGCCCACTGTGAAGCCGCCCGTGAGCTGGCTGCCGTGGACCATGGCACCCTAACCTCACGCCACTGCAGTTTCCTTTCCATCCACTCCTTCCAGTTCCTTACACAAAACACAGAACACACACATGCTGCCTCCAACACGCCAAGCACTATTCTGAGTGCCTTCCGTGTATGAATTCGCTTAGTCCTCATCATAACAACGACACAGAGGCACTTGGTATGCCACTGAACAAGGAAGCCATGCACAGGGAGTTACACTGCGTCTTTAAATCCAGCCAATCTAGTTTAGAATCAGTGTTTTTATTTAGTGTAACAAATCTCCTACCATACACACCAAGCAATAGCTTCTCACCTCCCAGCTTCGCTGTATTGTGTACTGTGCTCCTCAAAAAGAGACTCTTTACCTGTCTGGTTCACCAGTGTATCCCTGGTACCCTTTACACCACCTCATGCAAAAGTAGTAAATAAATGTCCCCTAAGTGAACACATCTGGTGCTTAAAAGGCATTGGCTATATAGATGAGTGATGCTTCAATAAAAGACTCTAAGTAACAGCTCTGTAACATGTATGTAACACATATCTTTCAAATGAAGTTCCTTGTACTTTTCACTAAACTCTATGCCTCCGTTCTAGAGAATCTTCTAGTCCTTGATTCGGACCATGACAATTTTTCAGGCATTTCATTATATCTCATGAGACCTACTTCCTGTCTCCTCATACTACAAAGCGCTTATTTTCCCCTTTGCTCCCATAATCCACAGATTTGTTGATGAGTATTCTAAACTTCCTAAGTGAAAATACAATGGAATACCTTTCCATTAGCTAGCAAAATCTAGATGTCAAGAGTCTCCAGAAACCAACACGAACCTACCTCCAAGACCGAGGTCTTCGAGAACACAACAACCGCCAGGCTGCAGAAATTCTCCAACTATTCTGTCAGGCTCCTTCAAATCTCTCTCGATCACTGTCACCTTTCTTCCATCTCTGCAAAGCACTGCTGCCAGAGCAGAACCCAGTACACCAGACCCCACGATGATAACTTCCGGGTCATTTGAGGACGATGTTGAGACAGAGGTAGCTGCTTCTATTAAGGTTGTTTCGGAAATATGGGTTCCTTTTCTAAGCTGTTAATAAAAAGGGGAATTTTATTTCCAAATTTGTTAGCCTTAAATCATATTGCCACCATATAGATGCACCCAAATATTACTGAACACAAACTGTTTATATTTTAAAACCCAAACGCTAGAGAAAAATCAATGATATGAAAGTACTGAATAGATAAAAATATATATTATCCCAATGAAATTAAATATATACATGTATTCCTTTTTCCAAACACGGTATTTAGAAAATGTTCTCATGCAAACCTTTTAGAAATGCACATCAGGCCAAAAACACCCCCCACAAGGACCCCACAAGGCACATTATAGGGCAAATTCGATCATTAATTACTCACTACTTCAAATATATATTGAGTATCTACCAGATATAAATTATCTTACAACTTTTCATTTCACTTTATTATTCACTATATTATTTGACACCTTTTACAAATCTCTAAAGATATTCACCTTAAACTTCCTCCTTCTGGACTTTCACTATCTAAAATCAATCTGACAAAACAAAGACTGTCAGATCCTGGCTACATATTTATTAGTTGAGGTACTTAAATCTATAAAGTTATAAAAGAGCCCTTACTGCTTTGCTACCGCCTGTCTGCTATGAACTGTCGCCCTCTGCCGCTCTGCCTTGAAGCCAGGTGATCACACAATAAAACCTCTACCATCTGTAACCAAATACATCTTTCTCCCCTTAAAAAGATAAAGTTATAAAAGAACAAAAGTAACTCTTGCTGCTCCTTGGAATGTCACTTCTTTACAACTTTACTCCTTAACATCTAAGCATATACTTCAGTGGTCTCTTACTTTTTTGGCCCTGACACTCTTAAAAGCCTAGTCAAAGAGCTGGTCCTGAGCTTAGGGACAAGGACAAATCCTAGCCCTGTTTCAGTGGATGGACAGTAAAAGCTTTTACTTTGATCACAGAAGATGAAAAAGTACTGTTTGAGGGTGAAAGTGCATGTTAGTTTTTTTTTAAATAAACAATTCAATCTCACAGTAAGCATTTATTCTTGGATTAACAATCTGAATACATATCAGATGCAGAATTGCCAAGGAACCATCCTTCTTGAGTTCTCTGACCTTAATGATTAAGGTAAGAAGACATTCCATTTAAAGGTTTTAATAAAGAACTCAGGAAAAAGGGGAAGGCACAAAGTCTAAAATCCTGTAGAACATTAATGTTCTGTTTTTCTAATTTCACCCAGCATGCTTTACCTTTATAATGGTTTTGAGCTTTGTCCATTTTCTTTATTTTCTCTTACAGAGAAATCTCTTAAATCTCATTAAGATGTTTTTCTTAAAGAAATACTTTTCTGTTCTTTATCAAGAAAGGAAACAGTAAAGACCATTAGGTCTTCATGGCCAGAACAGTTCATAACTGGTTATATTTAAGTTACGGTTCACAGAACAAGACAAGTCCCTTATCATCTCAACTAATTTTTATTAATTTTTCTTCCTAAAATCTTCCCATGAAATACACACAGAGTTCTGGAAGGAGAAGTCTGTAGGAAATCAAGTCAAGTCATTCAGAGCCAGATCCATAGAGGAAATGTGAATAAAAACTTGCTACTCGACAGGTATAGGGAGAAAGGAAGAAGCTGACACAAAATGAAACCAAGAACAATGCTTTCTGCTCCAAAATTCCTCCTTCTAGCAAGGAACAGTAAGTCTTTCAGCCAGCTGGAGAGGCAGTGCTCAGAAAGTTTTATCAGACAAACAGAGAACTGAAGGTTCCCTGCTCCTTCCTTCCCATTCCCCAAGTCCACAATCACTGAGCTACTGAACGGCGGGCACTACTCTACATGGGCCTATCACGCCATGCGCCTTCCAACTGCCCAAGGCTGTGCCGGGCGTGGTGGCTCACGCCTGGAATCCCAGCACTCGGGAGGCAGAGGCAGGAGGATTGCTGTGATGTGAGTTTGGGGCTGAGCTCAGGGCCAGCCTGAACTACAAAGCGAGACCCTGTCTCAAAAAACCTAAAAAAAAAAAAATCCTAGATCATCCAACTACCCAAGGCTTCCACGGCAGCTTAAGGGATGGCCATGGATTAGGCATTTTGCAAATGTAGGCATTTTGCAAATGATTAAATGAAATCATTTAATCCCTAACTACCACAAGGGTGATACTCTACCACCTGACAGAAAAGGGAAGTGATTCTTGCAAAAATCGGGCGAAGTCTCAGCCAACAAGTGGTGGAGCAAAACTGCCAAACCAAGTCCCTTCCTGGCTCAAACTACGCTAACTGAAGGGCCCGCTCCGGAGTCCAGCACGCTTTGCCAACTGCCGGCACTGGCTAGGTCCGGACTGGCTGTCTCTCGCCCGCTGTCCTGGCATCACTCTTGCACCAGCCTCCACTTCAACAAGTGCAATGTTCTGTCTGAAATGGGAAGATCAAGCACGCCTGAAATCACCCGCACTTAAACTCTCCACTGCTCTTGGGGGAAAGTCCAAGCACCCTGGGCCAACAGATCCTCCAGGATCTTCTGATCTCTCTCCCACATCTCCTAAGGGCCGACTCTCCACTCCTTCCCCAGGACCCTCACCTCACACCTAGCGGACTAGTCATGGCTGGACCAGAGGCACCACTGAATCAGGACTCAACACTCCACTGACTAGGGAGGAGGGCTGTGGGCCCAAGAGTTTAAAGTGTTGAGCACTTCTGTTGCTTTTCAAGCTCCTCTATCACTTTGCCCAGCCACCTGTTACCTCTGACAAGGAGAACTTACCTGGAGCACGTTTCTTTAGTCCCAGATATAAATATGCAACCCTAAGCCAAGCACGTGTATGCTTTTCTATCAGAGAATGTGATTCTGTCCTTCAAAATGAAGTTCTAACATTTCATTTCAGCTCTCCTAATCACATCATTTCAACCTCCACAAGAGGCACGATCGAAGTCACACTAAAAGATACTAAAAGAAACTCAGTGCTTTTAACCTCTCCTAGTAGGCTGTTGTCTAGGCACAATCGGAGTTGTAAATATTATTTTGACCAAAGGAGAAATTACACTAGCGTGTGAAAAGCTGCTAATTTTGCCCTTAAAAGTGTTTCAGAACAGTCCTAATTTTGACATAACACACTGATCTGTCCACTTTGAAGTCCACCTACCCTCCTGGACTCCAGCTGCCTTTTCTTCTCTGACCCAGGAGGTGACTTGGTCCAGAAGGAGCCGATGACGGGAAGCCCCGAGAGGATGTCTGAGAAGACTGCGGCCTGGGAAGCGCTCTGCGGGCGGCTCAAGAGGTTCCCGCTGCGGTGGCGACAGCGGTAGGACAGCACCAGGCCCAGCGACAGGAAGACCAGCACGCACAGCAGGAGCTCCTTGACCGCCAGGGTCACGAAGTCCCCGCACTTCTTGTAAAAATAGGTGAAAGTGGCGATGCCCAGGAAAGTCCACATGGCTGCAGAGGCACTGGTCACGGCTGGGGTGCTTCTCCTTCCTTGGTAGGTTCTGGTGGTTCGTTTGTTACTGCAGCGGAGGCAGGCACCTGAGGAACTGCACTAAACACTGTCCCGACACGACTGCACCGCGATCAGTACTCAGAGGCCCACGCTGGTATCACAGCACCCGCGGGTCCGAGCCACGGGACCTGGAAGGCAGGCCGCGCGCCCCGCCGGTGGCAGCCGCTCCGGATCGGTCGGCCGCGCGCTCCTCTCCCGGGCGGCGCATCGGCGCTCCGGGCCGGGTCTGCAGGTGAGGCTGCGAGCAGACGTCCCCTCCGCGCGCCGCCCAGCCTCCTGCTCTCCACCGAGGATGGGGCGGGGATCCGCGCGGCGGCCCGGCGCCGGCGCCGGGAAGGCTGAGGCTCGCCGGGTTACCTGACCCGGGTTACCGCGATCCCGGCCAGCGACCACCGCCCCGCCCGCCCGAGGAGGCCCGGCTGCCGCCTCCAACAAAGACGGCCTGGGCTCCCGCGGGGTCCCGGGCTCCCGCCGCCGCCGTTCCCGTGCGCAGTCGCCCGAGCAACCGCTGTACGCGCAGCCCGCGCTCTCGCGCAGCCCGCGCCTCGCCGCCGCGGCGGGCTCGCGGTTGGTCCGGGATGGGGGCGGAGCTTGGGAAGGCCCCGCCTGGCCTGCCCGCCCCCTCGCCGCTGCCGGCCAATGAGGACGCGCCCTGTGCCGTAGGCCGAGATGGCGCTATGGCGCGCTCGGCCAATGGCACGCGGCACACTTCCAGGGCTCCTCCCGGAAAGGCGCTAGGGCGATGTTGCGTGGTCAGGTGGGGCGTCAGCGGCAGGGCGCGGTGGGGCGGGGCCGGCTGGGGCGGGGCTTTCTGGGGCAGCCCCTGCCGCGGGGCTCCGGGACCGGCACGCAGTCGCGCAGGAGCGCACCGACGCACGCACCCGGGCGCCCGGGGAGGGCCCGAAGGCGCGGACGCCCCGCGGAGCACGGGCGGCCTGTGCGCCCTGAGATGGCCCCGCGGTCCACGCCGGCCGAGGCTGCGCCGCCCGACGGTGCGCCTCCCCGGCTCGCGGGCCGAGCCCTGGGTCTGCCGGGCCGGCCGGGCCGGCCCCACGACTCGCTCCGGGCTGGGAGGCCCGGGGGCCGAGTCTCTCCGGCCCGTTCCACAGCTGCCCCAGGCAAGGTGCTGTCCAAAAAGGTCACTGGCAACGCCTAGCCTGCTGATGCTCTCCCTTCAGCACATCCAGTGAAATGAAGGCCAGGCCGTGCAGAAGGACCTGGATTCCGGCTGCCAGCAGCCAGCTTTAAGGCCAACACCGACCGGACCCAGAGGGTGGCGGTTTCCTCCTGAAGCCGGTGACCCTGGCAGATAGCACTCGGCAGTTTGTGTGAACACGGCCCTCATCACTTTTCCCTCCCAGACTGAGTTTAATCGGCTGATACTCGTCAGAACACTCACAGGGTATCATCTGACCTCACAACTTGATCTTGTAAGAGAAACTTGCACAAATGGAGGGGCGCTACCAAATGGATCCGGAACGTCGCCCAGAGGGCAGTGCTGGCAGGCGCAGCCTGGCTGAGGGAGGCTGGGCATGGGCTGCACGCCCTCCGGAGGACGTGGGCCTCTCCCCCACTCGCACCACCCGGTACGGAAAGGGCTGAGGTGACCCTTCCCTCCTGCCGAGGTTTATCTCAGGTACTGTCAGAGAACAGGCACAGGAACACACGCAGCCTGACTAAATCAGAGCGGATAAGAGATGAAACCAAAAGTTAAACTGGTCTCTAAATCCTGTATCCCCCAAACCCCTTTTTAAAAAGGTTCTTCATTTATTTTTTGTTTGTGGATACTGGGGATCGAACTCAGGACCTCACACTTGCCAAGAAGTTGCTATGCCCCTGAGCTACATCCCCAGTCCCCAACTCTCCTATTTTGAGACAGTGTCTTGCTAAATTGCCCAAATTAGGCTTGAACTTGTGCTTTTCCTGCCTCAGCCTCCCAGGCTTGGATCCCCAATATCCTGTTATCAATAAATGCCCTTTTTCCTCTGTTATAAAACCAAGACTTTTCCCAGTAATGTTTTTCATTGGTATCAAAAAAAACTGTTTCAGATATACATCAAAGTAAAAGGACTAGAAAGTCAGGGCTATATACTGTTTATCAGTGTCTACTAATTGCTACAATCGTGAGGGATCACTGTATCATCAGAATTTATTTCTTGTATACCCTATATTCAGGATTAACATGAGACTTTTTTACTAAACAGGTAAGCTTTTAGTCTCTTGAAAACAACGTTCTTCATGTGTTTATCTCTACAAAATGGTCCTTATGCTGTTGGGGCCTCCTTTGGGGCAGTTCTAGATCTAATTCTGAATTTGGAACAAGAGTATCCGCAGTACCTAGCAGGAAGCATACTCCGAACTAAACTGTTAAGTATTTTGCTTAAATTTTTACATCTTGCTTGATACAGCTGATTTAAAACCTGAACTGTGTCAGCGAGGCCGGAGGTGAAAGCAGTGCTGATGCGCGTGGGTCCGTCTGAGCCCTCACCCTGAGGAAGGTGGTACACCACCTGACAGCTGTGCAGGCACGGTCGGTCATCTGCCTCCTGGCAGCCCCACCAGGTGCGCACTTACCAACACAAAAAACTGAGCACGGACCAGTCGGCACAGCCTGGGTCCCAAGCCAGAAAATCGGGGTGAGGAACCTAGGAAAGTCTTTTTTTATTGCTACACAAAAAACTAGTTATCTTAAACAAAAAGCATACTGATCTTTCTGTTCCCCTACTCAGACACCTTTGCTATCTTTGCTGGCCTAGTTTGGCACAACAGGCGCCCTCTTCCTACATGCCATTCTCAATGCTGAGAAAAGGCCCCAACGAACATCCCTGTCCTTTTTTTTTCTTTTTTTTTTTTCTAGGTGTTTTGAGACAGGGTCTCGCCTTGTGGTTCAGGCTGGCCCTGAGCTCAGCCTCAAACTCACATCACAGCAATCCTCCTGCCTCTGCCTCCCGAGTGCTGGGATTACAGGTATGAGCCACCACGCCCGGCACCATGGTATGTGGTACTGGTTGCTGCTGGGTGTGAGTCTCCATGCCCCATATTGTGTGTGGTTGCCAGGGAATAGAACTCGGGCCCCTTGTGCTTGCAAGACAGGCACGGGAACCACTGAGCTAGTTCCCTGGCCCTCAACTGTCCTTTTTTTAAGACCCAAATTATCGTCATGATCTCCACTCTTCACATTTTCATAATCCCAGCCTTCTGTAGCACTCATCAAATTGTGCTGTGATTATCTTTTTCCAAAGGTTCAATTCGTTAAGTACTCAGCAACTGTTACATGGCAGACATTTTATAATACATTGAATATAACCTTGCCTGTCTTCATCCCCACCCCTTTTTGGTAGTCCTTTTTTAGTGTTTTCACTTGTAACATAGATTAAAACCTTCAAGACCTTGTTCACCTCCCCATCCCGGAGCACTAACAATTTTTGCAAATTCTAGTTGCAAGTGATAGATGATTATATTGATTTGGACCTGTACTTTCCTTCTCTTCTTGAAGACTGCTCATCGAGACATAACTGGACTGTCCACACGAGGGAGCAGACCTGGATCAAGTGTGCGCCTCGAGTGCCAGGCTGTGCACAAAGCAACAACAGCAGTTGCCTCTTGGGAGCTCAGAGCGGAATGTGAAGAGAGCAGTCTACAGGTAACTCAAGAGGTCAGCTGTCAGGGAAAAAGCAGGAAATGCTTCGCAGGGGGCAAAGCTATAAAGTAGTCAAGGGGCTAAGGGGGCTGCCGGGCGGAACGCTTGTCAAGTGGGACTAGGAATCAGGAGCGATTGGCAGGACCTCTGTCGTCGTCGGTGACCACAGCTCACCTCTCCCTTCTCCCACAGTGCACTTGGTGCAACATCCAGCGAGCCACACTCCCACTCTGAGGCGGTGTCACTGGAAGGGGAGGGTTCTCTTTCAAACAGGCTCACCTGGTGACTTCCTAAGGCCCAGTGGTGGCGGTTTCTCACTGTCAGTTTTGGAAACTAAAAGATACTCAGTGATCTGCTGTAGATAAATTAAACCTAGTGCCCTGGCTTTAAGATGCACTTCATTTTCTCTATCAGGTGGAAATACGGAAATAGCCAGTGCCTTCTGTTTGGCACTGCCACACGTGAGGCCCGTGCTGTCTTCCGAGTCCATGGAGCAGTCCTGTGACGCAAGCTGGAAGTGCGCCTAGCGCAGAGCAGAGGAGCACAAGGAGCTCTTAGTTCAATCTTGGCTGATCCTTAGCCAAGGGAGTTGAGGAAAATTATTATTTGAAAATGATAACCTCTGTTTTAAAAGAAAGTTTTTATCACAGTAATAAATAAGCCTTGCATTATAATGTAAGATTTTCTCTTCCTCCCTGAGGAAAAGGTGTTTAATAAAATTATTTCACTGGGGTAGTTTAAATTGATATATATCTCTGGAAATCAATGAAGGAATATTCTTATCAAATAATTTATGGCTAGGCTTGGTAGTGCATGGCTGTAACTCCAGCACTCTGGATGTGGGACAGGAAGATCACTGCAGGTTTGAGGACAGCCTGGACTACACAGTGAGTTCAAGACCAGCTTGAAACATAGTGAGACCCTGTTTCAAAAGAGAGAGAGAAAAAGAAAGGGAAAAAAAAATATTATGTCTTTGATTCAGTAATCGCATTCCTAAGAATTCATTCAAAGTAGAGCCAGGTATTTAGCTCAGTGGTACTGTACCTGCCTTGCAAATGCAAAGTCCTGAGTTTAATCCTCAATACTGAAGGGGGTAGGCGGGATTAACTCAAACTAAACAATTACAGGACTACATTTAAAAATTCCAAACTATAAAAACCAAAGAATGACAACCACAATACCAAAAATAAAATTTTTTCAAACCCAACTTTTTCAGAGCAGTGTTATTTTTAACAGCAAACAAGTAAAATGAGACACATGTGGAACAGCTGAAGGCCACACACAGATCCCGGGCAGCTCCACCTCTGACGGGGGACCCAGGACCCTGTCCTTGTGGGGGGGAGCTGAGTCTTGCCAGACATGGCTTTCAAAAGAGGCTGGATCTGAGGGTGACTGAACCAGTGCTCCGCCTGAACCCCCTTCTTAAATCCACCAGCGGTCAGATTGGTGCTTTCCTGTTACTGACAGGGATGTGGCTCAGCATGGACGGCTGGGTTTCCAGCACATGGGCTCCGGAGTTCAGGGTGTGCTCACAAACCCTCTGTCCAGAAAGCTGGGCAGAGGACTGTGACTTGCTGAATTTCACAACTGTAGGACCTGACAAGAAACTACTCCTTTAAAAATATAAAGGAATATTTCTGACCCGTTTTCTCTCCCTTAATGATTTTTTGGTGTTTGGAAGATCCCCCCTCCCGCCTTTGTCTTTCTTTTTTCTTTTCTAATTTTCCCCTTTTTTCCATTTAGTTTGCTATTTTTTTTCTTCTCTGTTCTCCTGTTACCTAAGTCTAATGTCATTAATTTCCTTTTACTCCTTAATAGGATCCTGCATTTCACCCTTTTCATCTCATCTTTCTTTGCTGATTTTTTTTTTTTTT
>PVIR01014344.1:0-40466 GCA_004026965.1 Petromus typicus | reverse complement strand
ATGGTCAGAGGGGCCACAATTCCACTGCAGGTATTAGGGCACCCAGCCCTAGTGGGCCACCATTAACACTCCCATCACTCCCACACATTTATTGAAACTAGCAACATTCTCAACTTGAACTCTGCCCTTTAGAAATGGTGGGAGTTTGTCAGTCAAAAGGCTGCTTCTCTAGTACTTCAGCCAAGTTGTCCCTAAAACAGCTAAAGCTGTCCTAGATGCCTCATGGCTGCCCAGAGAGTTGTTTACTTTGGCCACAGCAGGCTTCAAATGGGACTTATTCCAGATGCCCCAGCCCTGTAGTCACCCCAGAGAACTTTGTCCTGCAATCTCTCTGATGACCATACTCCCTCCACCACTTCCTCAGAAGTCCCAAAATAGGCCTGTAAGCTTCATAGCTCAACCTTTTCTGTAGAGACAGTATGCCTCTCACTCAGTCAACTGAGAAAGGATCTCTCCTAGGCCACCTGCTGTGTGCAATACAGACCTCAACAAAAGCCACTCTTGTGTGATCTTTTGCCTACTCACGATTTGTATCTTGACTAGAGTGGACTGAGTGAATTGTACTAAGAAAGAACTGAGCTGGACATGGTGGCTCATGCCTGTAATCCCAGCTCTTGGAAGGTAGAAGCAGAAGGACTGCTGTGCGTTCAAGGCTGAGTTCAAGACCAGCCTGAACTACAAAGAGAGACTCTGTCTCCTAAAGAACTGGGAAAACTAAGGTCTGGGAACACCAATTGCAGGTAGAGGACTGCTAAAGAGCTTTAGGAGAGGAATCAAGAGTGAAGGTCTGTGGGCCAGAAAGGTGCTGCTAGGAGCTGCTGGAAGAGTTCCAGAAAGCTATTGAGGAGTTATGAACTTCAAATGCTGAAGAGCTGACAGGATGAGTGGGAACTGTCAGGAGCTTCTAATAATCAAACTTAGAGTGTAACATTAAGGGATATAAGAATAAAAGCTAAGAGTTACTGGTGTTCGGAGCAGTAACAGCACTCAGGGATAAAAGCTACTAGCGGTCAACAACCTGGCACCACTAAATCAAGGGAGCTATACTTTGTCAATTTTTGATTTCTATGCTTGGTAAGCACAAGAATCCCAGTCATTGTTGACAATTAAAGGAATAAAACAAAATACACAGTGCTTACTATATAATACATAGAATGTTCAGGCTTTACTCCAAAGTTATTTGATACTGCAAAAATAGATAAGTAGTCCAAGGAAAAGTGTTCCACTCTCATAAGAGAAACAGTCAATGAGATCGTTATGAAATGATCTCAAGGTTGGAATAACAAAGAAAACTTCTGAAAACAGAATAATGATGTTCAGTGAGTTAAAGGAAAATATGCCCATAATGATTAAAAGAATAAGGACTATCAGTGGACAAATAGTAAACATATTTTAAAACAACTGAAACTCTGGAAGAGATACACACACTCTCTATGACACAAACTTTACCAGATGCTTTTAACAGCAGAATAAAGGTGACGTAGGAAAGAATCAGAAATAAACATAAAGGGAGTTCAATAGAAGTTATCCAATCTATAAAGCACAGAGAACATAATAAAGTTAAATGGACGTTTAAGTCTATACCAAGGACTTTGTATATTTAGAGTCTCAAAAAGAGATGAGGAAGATAATGGAGAAAAAAAGGCTGCTGAAAATAAATAGTTATGAAGTTTCTCAAATTTTCTAAAAAAGACATAAATTTACAAATTTAAGAAGCTGAAAATATGTCAGCCAGAATGAAAACTAATAATCTGAAAACATCCAAGTATGTTGTTGACATACTACTCCTACCAAAGATGAAGGGAAAATACTGGATGTAATCAGAGGAAAGATGATACATTTTATATATAAAAGAAGGAAGATTCAAATAATAGCTGACTTCTCATCAGAATTAGTGATATCTAGGAAATGGAAATAACACCATTAAATAATAGGAAGAAAAAACTATAAACTCAGAATTTTATATCTAGAAAAATGTCCCTCAAAGATGAAGTGAAATGAAAATATTGTTAGATAAAAGAAAACTAAAAGCACGTGTCTCCAGTGGACATGCACTAAAAATGCTAAAATAAATTCCTTATGCTCAGAGAAATGGTACCAGATAAAAGGTTAGATATTTGAGAAGAACTTACAAACATTAGGAAAAATAAAATATGTGAGTGGAGATAAAAGACTAATTTTTCTCTTAACTTCATTAAAATGTACATCATTTTGTGGGTTTTACGATGTCCATAGATATAACACACTTTGCAATTATAGTGTAAAGGACAGGGGGTGTGGTTAAATGGACTGACTGTGTTATGGTTTAGATCTAAAATGTCTCCCACAAGTCTCATGTGTTCAGAGACGGGGCTTTAGAAGGTGACTGGATCATGCAGGATTAATTCACTGATGAGTTCATACCTGAATAAGCTGGTAGGAAGTAGGGCCTGGTTGGAAGAAGTGGATCATCGGGTCTGACCAGGAAGGGTGAATTTCCAAACATAGTTCCTTCCCCATTCTCTGCTTCCAAGTTATCAGGGATTAGCAGTCATCCTCTGCTATGTCCTCCCACGATGCCATTGTTGTCTTGGAGCCAGGGAGTAACACACTGACACTTCTGAAACTGAGACAAAATAAACCTCTCTCTTTTAAAATTGTAAGTGTTGATTATTTTGTGCCAGGGAAGAGAAAGTGATTAATGAAACCTATTATGTGAAATATTACAATATTACCTCGATGGTGAAAATTAAGAATCTGCATTATGATGCAAACAGAAAACATTAAAATATTATGCAAAGAAGAATAACAAAACACCAGGATGGAAATCAAAATGAAATTGTAAAAATTATTCAAATATCAATGAAGGAAGAAAAAGAGAAACAGAAAAGCAAAACCAGATATAACAACAAAAAAGAAGATATATATAATAAAGTGGTAGGTGAAACACAAGCATATTAATAATTTCCTTAAATGCAAGCATAGTAGACAGTCCTTAACAAATTAAACAGTGGAGGTTCTCGGACTACAGGATTTTCTCAACCATGGGGGACTTTGCCAGAGGAATGATTAGAGTTAAGAAAGGACCTATAGGACAGAAGTTATGCAGGCTCTGAAGGCTATGTGCTGAAAAGAGTAAGGCATTCAGCTTAGGGAAGGATTGCTAGGTCTGCCCATTGTCCTTCCCTTGTCTGATACACTGCTTAGATTAATCTAAAGAATAACACCTAGCAAACCACTTCATTCCTTGATACAATTGCTCACCCAAACTATTTTTTTGTTGTTGTTGTACTTCTTTGCAAAAAAAGTCAGAGTTCTCCGTCCAGGAACTCTTCATGGAGACCCCTCACACTGGGTGCTCTCACAGAGACAGTCCTTCTTCACCTGTTCTGGACCAAGTGTCATGATTAAGTGGTCTTTCCATCCTCTCTGGTCACACACTGTAATAACTATTATATCTATGGACATCCTAAACTCCACAAAATGATGCACATTTTAATGAAGTTAAGAGAAAAATTAGTCTTTTATCTCCACTCACATATATTATGCAGTCTTTGTAAGAATGGTAGTTTAAATATATACACAATGATAGGCTTTTTTCGATCAATTTTAAACAAGTAGTTATCAAAATTTTCCATCTAATCTTCCCCAAAATACTTTCTTCTTCATTGTATAAATAATGCCATATACTTTAGTATCAACTACTACAAGTTTAATCTATTAAGCCCCATAAGCAGAGGCTAAAAGAATAAAAGCAACTATCTGAGCAACACGTACTCAACATTTTTTCTAAAGCCCAAGGAACAAAGAGTTCCCAAAAATTCCCCTCACTGCTGGTTTCTGATGGCTTCTAGAACAAAGTCTGAACAAAATTACAACCTCTAAGACAGGCTAAAACATGCCAAATCAATCTTCGATTTTTAATAACTAACTCATGCAAGGAACTCTTTTAGAACTATTGAATGATGGATCCCTCACTTAAATTCACTTAAGAGGTGTTGAAAGAAAAAGTGAGAAAGTTTCTTGTGGCTTTCTTAAACCCAACCTCTCACTTGCTGATTTCATGCTATGGATATTTAGAAGTAATTGATGTCTCTTATGGCATCTTTTAGATCAGAAAACTTGAGAAAGGGCCTTGGATTTAATCTTTCACAATAGAAGGATACATTACAACATAGCATGTTAATTCGCATTCAGCTTTATTTAAAATAGTGTTAAGATTGCCACTGGTCACAATAGCAAAAGCCTGCTTTCAAGCCTTAGTGATCTTCTATGATATCAAAAGTGAGAGAGAATTTAGAGACAAGGGAAATTGTAAAGTATCATTGTTTAACTCATGAAGCCACTTTATTCCAAAACTCCCAGTTCTCTCAAATTCTATCAGCTTAGGAATCAAACACTTCCTCATGTGTAACTACAGATATTTTTGGGGTTGAAGAAATAGAATCATAGTTGTGGTTCATAGATTTGCAAAGTCGGCTTCATAAAAATATATATGATTTTTTTGACAGCTACAGAATCATTTTCTTCTGAGACACTGGACTGAGCAGGAGTACATACATCTCATATCTCCTGAAGACAATTACACATATGAGACTTTTGGATGAAAGACAAAAAATGAGGGAGGACAGATCTAGGATCTTCCTCAGTTTTCAGATTTATTTAATTCCCAGAGTTCTGGCTTGCTTGTCTAAAGGAAGTATTAGATTAAAAGTGTTCTATTAACTTAATAAATATTAAAGGATGGTACAAGTAAGGAAACCTGAAGAGTTTTGACTCGGACATACCTTTTTGAAGTTCAAATTCATAGATCTGGACCTCAGACAACATTATTGCAGTAGAAAAGAGGACTTGAGGACTGAGAGTTCACAGAGGATTACTGATATCACACGTGGACATATTATTCAGGAAACTGAATAAAGAGAAGAATATCAATGATGGGGCCCAAGACTCACCAGCATCTTAGGGTCAAGTCAGAAGAAGCAGAAGCCCAACAAGATAAAGATGAAGAGAAAATCAGGGGCCTGAAAAAAACTGGAGAATTCTGCTACTGAAATCAAGAGGAAGTGCAAGCATTAAGGACAAGGGTAAAAAGAGGAGAATAAATATGTGCTTTCACCACACAATCTTATCAACACTAAGCAAGCATGGATTATCCAATTCAGCTCAGTAAGTCACTAGTACTTCTCATCTACTTGATTTTAGCTATGTTCTGGTAAATACTGAAAACTAGCTTTTGGGATATAACTTTTTCAGTTTCCTAAGGTAGTTATGCAAGAAATTACCACAAATCTAATCACTTAAAAGAGTAGAAATTCATTCTCTTCCAGCTATTAAGGTCAGAAGTCTGAAATCCAGCTATAGTAAGGACTGGTTCATTCTTGGGAGAATCTGTTACATCTGTTTCTTAGATTTCAGTGGCTGTCAGCAATCCTTGCCATTCTTTGGCGTGACACAGAATGACTTGTCTCCATTATCACATGGTGTTATAGTTTAGATATCACATGTGTGGACACATCATTCAGGAAACTGAATTAAGAGAAGAACTTGTCACTATTATGACATGGTGTTGTAGTGTCCCAAAAAAGGCTTATGGATCAAGGATCTGATCCCCAATTTAGTAATGTTTAAGATGGATCTTAGAGAGTGACTTGATCATGAGAGGGCAAACTTCATCAATGAATGAGTTAGTAGCTAACTGGCCTAGTAAGAGGCAAGGCCCAATCGAAGGAATTGATCACAGGGACTTGCCTTTGAAGGTATATCTTGCTCCTGACCTGACCTCTTCCTCTGCTTCCTGGATACCATGAGGTAAGCAGCTTCCCTCCACCATACCCTTCAACTGTGATGTTTCTGCCTCATCACAGGCCTAAGGAAACCAAGCCAGCTGAGGACGGACAGAGTCCTCTGAAAGAGTGAACCACAATAAACTCTTCCTCCTTCAAATTGTGCCTGTTGGCTATTTGGTTCCAGAGAAGGAAACCTAAGTAATAACATCGTGTTTTCCATATCTCTGCATTCAAATATCCCTCCACTTATAAACACAGTGGTCCCTGGGTTAACCTAGTATATCCTCATTTAATTTGATTAAATTTTTCAAAACTATTTCCAAATAATGTTACATTCTGAGGTTTTAGACAGAAACGAAGTTTAGGAAAACAGTAATCAACTCACTGCATCTGTCCTAGGGACAGGACCATAAATTTACAGATGTTACATCAACTAAAGTCTAGCATAAAGGGATACATTTTAAAATTAGTATTGTGCAAAAGTAGGTGAATTTTATGTGAGCACCAATATCTTATTCTTCCTTCTTTTTTGACTATATTAGGGAGCTCAACAGAAATTTTTCATACCAGGTATTTTTTGTTTTGATATCTCATTTGCTGCAGCACTCAATAGTTCCTATAAGTTCTCTTTCTTCCGTCTTTCCTTATCTTCCTTCCTTCCTTCCTCCTCAGAAAAACAATAGGATCGGAAAAACTTTTCAAGTTTTAAGCGCCTGGCTTGATAATCTCACAACCATGCAAGTGGCTCTGCTAATGGACTCTTTAAAGCTCTAAGTAATGAGAAGTGTGGCCAAAGACCATACAATAATTCACTGCACAAAAGCTACCCTTTCTTTATCACCATCAAATATTTACAACACACTATGGTCTTTGTGGCATTTGATAGAGACGAAATAAATGTAACAACTGCTAGATGTCAGATATGCTGAGTTCATGGTCCCCAAAATCGAAAAATGAGTGTTAAGGAACAATGGAGGTTAAAGTAAGAAAATGTTATTGAGGGAGATAGCTCCCAAGAGACAGAGGGGACCCAAAAGGGGTTGAAGCAAGACTCTACTTCACAGAGGAGATTTTATAGAGCAAAATCACAAGATGGCGACAATCTGCGCCCAAACTATGATCAACCAATAAGGTTACAAATGTAGCTGCTTTGGTAATATTGGTCCAGTGGAGAAGTCAGTCACACAGCAACAGTATGTGGAAAGAACAAAGACCTTTTTAGAAAGACATGGATCAGAAGGTCCTTCTCACCCACATGGGTGAGTGATGTCTATCCAGACTTTCCTGGACCAGACAACATCAACTATGTATACTGCTTATCCCCTGGACAGGTATGTAGGCCCGGTCATTCTGTCCCATTCTTGAGGCCTAGTCTCCCACACATGGACCTCCAACAACAGCTGTAATGTGTTCTTATCTTCTACACTGACTACCTGTCTGACTGTCCAGAAAATTTCTACTTAACTTAGCTGTCCATAAGAGCACCGGTAGATTTTAAGTGTACTAGGGTCTTTAAAAATTCTCTAAGAGAATATTACAGAGGGACAAAATATGCACAAACATAAAAATATGGTAACATTTTGTAATAATTCGGGCATTACTTAGAGTCATTCTGTCAATTCAAGAAGTGACTAACACATAATTTATGGTGGAGCTTTCTGTATCATTCTTGGTTTCTTTGCAGCTGCCTTTCACATGTGACACTTTCCATGGTCCCCAGGTCGGAACCAAGCCAGGCCCAGCTGACCATGAGGAGGCGGGCAGGGGCCTGTGAGGCCTGGAACCTGCCAAGCTCTCCTCTGGGCTGAGGATAGTTTTAGTTTATTTTACCAGCTCCACAAGTTGATTCAGCCGTCCATGGAGATGTCAAGTATGTCTTTCCAAGTCCCGGCCTGTCCAGATTATACTTTAAAGAGTAAAAGTAAGTCCTGCTATAGCACAAAAACACTGCGCTGTGAAATGAAGGTTCGGAGTGTCGCGTTAGAGAAAACCGTCCCACAGGCATTTCTAGATGGACCCGAGCCAGGGGGAACCCAGGATCCTGGAAATCCGTACAAACTTGCTCGTCTTGCTCCGAACACCACGCAGAACCCAGCCGGCCACAAGTTCGGGGGAGCGTCTGTGCCCAGAGCTCTCGCCGGGCTGCGCTCGCTCCCGCGGGATCCCGTCCGCCTCGCACCCCACCCCCGGGTGGGACCAAAACACGAGGCGAATTCCTGTGGGTCGCAGGAGCGCCAAGAGCGCCGCGAGACGGGAAATTGCAACAGCCCTGGCTCTCCGCCCGCCCCCGCGCCTTCCCGTAAGGCCGCCGTCGCCGGCCGCGGATCCCAGCGCGGCCGCACGTCCCGCCGCCCGGGCCCGCGCCCCGGTGAGTACCGAGCCCTCGGCGCCGCCGGCTCCGCCGTCCGGCCGGAGCGTCTCGCGGGTGGGAGGCTGGCGCGGTGAGGTCCCCACGCCCCCTCGCTCCGGACCCACGGCGCGTCCCGGTACCGGCCCTGCCGCCCCCACGGCCGAGCTCGACCAGCGCCGTCGGGAGCCCGCGGGGCACTGCCGCCCGGGGCGTCCGGAGCGGCGATGGGGCGCTGGAGAGGACGGGGCGGGGGCGCGGCTCAGGGCCGCCTGCTGGTGTGGGCGCAGACATCAAAGCCCGGTCGAGCGGCAGCACCTGTCTGTCCGTGCATCCCCGCGTCCATCCGTCCGTCGGTCCCGCGGTTCTGTGGTGGGAGGCGAACCGCTGGATGCCACAGAGGTCCGCGTGGGACCGACCCACCTCGAAGGCTTTGAGAAGGCGCTTGGAGAACAAGCTTTTTCCAGTTCCGGAGAACAAGACGGGTGGATGGTGGTGTGTGGGGTTTTGATTCGATGAGGAGGCTCGCGCTGGGAGGAGAAGAGGCCAATAGGTCTTAATCTCAGGTCTAAACTGACTGTAGGGTTTGGGTCGAATTTCTTCTCACACCTGAGTTTGTTTCCTCATTTAGGAAACGGTGATTCTTCCACCAAATGCGCTTTACCCAGTTGTGCATTTAAACTTCCGTCCTCACCCTCATTTTGTCAGTGAGGAAACTGAGGCCCAGACCGGCTGACGAGCTGGATTCTGGCCATGCACATGGCAGGTGACAGAGTTAGGACTTGACCCAGACTCTGCTCGCAACCACCTGTTGTACCTTAAACGTCAGGGCTTTCGAGAGTGGACCTGGAGGTGGTCTCTTCGTTCTCGTCTGGCTTTGTCTCTGTCCTGGGTGGCTTTAAGGTGCACTCTCAGACTCTTGCATTTGTAGAGCTCCAAGAGGTCTCAGGGTTCAGGGCCTCCCACGCTGAGCCACGCATGAGAATCACCGTGGGGGAGGGGGTGACCACTAGTGTCTGTTCAGCATCTCTGGACATGCGCAGTTCCGCAGCTCCGTGTGACTGCTGGGCGCTGTTAGGATGGTCTCCTTAGCAGAAAGCTCCCCAATAGCCTCATTCACCTCTGTCATTGTTGGACCGAGCTGATTCTCGCCTGTCCCTTGTCTCCTGCCGACTTCATCTTGGTCCCAGACCCCCTTCCTGTTGTCTGAGCCTTCTGTAGCACAGGCAGGTTTGCCAGACTAGGCAGGTGTTGGGTGTCCAGCAGGGATGTGAGCCTCTGGGCAGGAACCATGGCGACACTAGATTGCTTTCCCTCTGTGCCCCCTTCACCTAAACAGACCAGGGCCATCCTACAGGAGTAGATACAACTGTGCTGGGTCTCTGATAGTCTTCTAATGCTCGTGTACTGAGAAAGGAACCACATCAGGAAAACTATTATGGTTTTGAAAGAGGAATCAGTGACCTTGTGTTTGACAGGAGGGAGGCTTGCTTTTTCCTTGTGGGAACTGGGGTGGGGCGTTTGTTGGCTGCAGTAAGGAGAAACATTTGTGAGTGTACCTCACTCACTCACAGGAACAAGGCGCTCTGGCCCTCCCTTCCGCGGGAGAGGAAGTCCTCCTGATCTTAAAATAACACGTGTACTGGAAAAAGCAAAACACATAGGGTATCTTGATCTTCCTATAGAAAGTCTTTCCCTGCAAGCAAGTGTATTTGAAGCTAGACAGTTTCTCTTCCACGGCTATGACCTTGACTTCACAGCCTCCTCTCCCTCTTCAGTCTGGTTCTGCCGCTTCCTCAGCGTTAATCCTTCAAAGGCGACACAAGTAATTACTGAATACGCTTTTCTCCAAGCAATGCAGAAGTGTGTGGAGTGAGACACAGATTTGTAATAGCTACCCAAATACCAGACATAAGTGGAGGTTAGCTTTGGTTCATGTCATTCTAAAAGTTTTCGCCTTGTCTAAAAATATACAAAACACGTACATGTACATAAGTTTTAAGTATGTTTATGTGTACTTATTATACTCTTTCCTTTTCATCCAGGTTTTAAAACACATCAAATTTCTTTCCTTTTTAAAAGCTGAATAATATTCCGTTATCTGTGAGGCCACATTTCGCTCATCCACTCACACTTTTGTGTTTAACACAAAAGTTTTAAAGATTTGTGTATCACAATAAACTTATTTAAAGTTTTAGATAGTTTATCTAATGCCATTTATTTCAGCTCATTTCTTTATATTCAGAAATCAGATTGTATCATAAAAAATTTCCTATTTTGTAAGGACTTTTTCATTTATTTATTTATTTATTTTTTGTTTTTTGAGACAGGATCTCACTTTGTAGTTTAGGCTGGCCCTGAGCTCAGCCTCAAACTCACATCACAGCAATCCTCCTGCCTCTGCCTCCCAAGTGCTGGGATTACAGGCGTGAGCCACCACGCCCGGCACTGTGGTATGTGGTACTGGTTGCTGCTGGGCGTGAGTCTCCACGCCCAGTATGGTACATGGTTGCTAGGGAATCGAACCGGGGCCCTTGCGCTTGCAAGACAGGCACTGGAACCACTGAGCTAACTCCCCAGCCCTGTGAGGATTCTTTCAGGAGTCTCTTTTAGTTTATCTTTTTTGTCATTACAGTTTTGTTAAACACTAAGCCTTGATAGTATGTTTTTATAGCTAGTAATATATATGTGCAACTTTAAACATTTTTAGAAATGGCTCACCTACAAATTATTTTTCATCAAAACATTGCAACTTGTCTGTCAAGTTTAATAAAACTGTTGAAATTTTTCTAAATTTGTAATTTTTAATATTTTTCTTATTGTGTTTACTTATTTATATATTTATTTATGGCACTGGGGTGTGAACCCAGAACTTTGCTCATGCTAGACAAATGCTGTACTACTGAACTACACCCCAGCCCTCACTGTCCATCTTAGTCTATGCTTTATCCCACATGGGTCAGATAGTAAAAGATTGGGCTCAGATAGAACAGCTTACCTTGAAGGCCAGGAGATTTGCCCCTGACAGGGCAGTGTATGAAGCTGCAAGAGTGAAGCCGAAGGTTCAGTAGAGATCACAGGAAACTGTAGAGACCAGGAAGGTGGACATCTGCCAAGGAAAGCTCCAGACAGTGAGCAGAGCCAGGGCAAGAGTGGGGCCAGCTGCGCTGCAACTGGCAGGGCCATGAAGTGGGGTGTGCAAGGCCTCTGGAGCTTGTGTCTCACCGTGATTTACCTGGGTGCTGGACATGGAATTCCAAGGTTTATTTTTGCCCTGTTGGATTTTGATGTTGCTTTTGTCCAGGTCATCTCTTGCCCCTTTGTTCCTCCCTTATGGAATTAGAAGGCTTATCTTGTGTCATTGTATGTTGCAACTATTTCAGTTCCATTTTTATTTTTACAGGGGCTCACAGCTCACAAGAATTTGCCTTGAGCCTCATAGGAGACTTTGGACTTAGATTTTGCGGCCAAGCTGAAACTGTTAAGACTTTGGCAGCTCTTAGAGATAGACTGTATACATTTAGACATTAGTGTTTTGGAGCTAGGTGTGGAATATTATGGTTTGTATCGACAATGTTCTCCAAAAGTCTCATGTGTTTTAAAGATTACTTGGATCATGAGACATTATACTTATCAGTGTTTCAGCCATTGATGAGCTCAGTAACAGAATGTGCTGTTGGAATGTGGATGCTTGTTGGAGATGGTCACTGGGCCTGTGATCCGAAAGGGTGTGTTCTTGTCCCTAGATTCTGCCTTCTGGGTATTTCCTAGCTACCATAGCACAAGCAGCTTTTCTCCATCATGTTTCTGCCTCACAGCTAACTGACCAGGGACTGAATCTTCTAAAAACTATCAACCAAAATAAATCTCAGTAATGGGAAGTCCCACTAATGGGAAGGCTAGTATAGTATAGATAGGTACATATCCAGGTAGAGAAAGATAGATTAAATAGATAGATAGATAGATAGATCCTCTTTATAGGATGAAATTCTAGCAAGAGCTTTATAGAATAATTTCTAGACTAAAGCAATTGCACACTAAAATATTAATAAATATGGCCAAATAGAGCTGGATGAAGGTGTCTTCTTTGACCATTAACGAAAGGCAGTGCTTAGTTCTGCTCTTATTGAGGAGCGGTATTAATGCCATTTTAAATTTTGCCCATTGGATACTACTGGACACTCAAAAACGTACAGATGTAAGCAATTACTGTTTTAACTTAGGTTCTTTTTCCGCAGGGATCTTGACTAGGTTTGCATTTTTTTATTGTATATATTTCTTTTCATGAATGACACACTCATGGTTTTCTACAGAGTTGTTTGTTTATCTCTAAGAGTTCTTTGTATATTAAGGATAGTAGCTGTTTGCCATATATATTGAAGCTGTCATTTCTAGTCACAACACTAAAAATTTTATATGTTTATGCAGTCTGTGTATTTTTCTTTTCCTTTATTCTTTCTGGGTTTCATATCATCCCCACGAGATTATAAAAATAACCACACCACATGTCTTATTATTGTTACTTTTGTGGTTTCATTTCTTGTGTGTGTCATTGTTTACCTGAAATTTATTTTGGTGAAGCAACTGAGGCAATAGCAATAATAATAAAACTATTATTAAGTGAACTTACTACACAGAACTACTCAGGATCCCATTTAATAGTAATGGTCATGCTATAAGGTATGAAATTTTATTATAATTTACAGGAAAGGAAATTTAATCCCACCGAGGTTAAATGACTGGTATTTGTTCATACAGATATTAAATATCAGAGCAGAGATTTGATCCTAAATAATCTCAATTTAGAGCTCAGGAAGTATACGTTGAGGTGTGATTTAAAAATAAAAATTTGCTGTTTAAAATACTCTCTCTTGTTTTGAAAACATCCCATCATTCTTGCCACCTTGTGAAGCAGTTCTGGCAGTCTTCCTTCGTGTCTTCTTTAGTTACACCACTGTGACTGCCCTGCTGTCCTGAACCAATTAAAAATATCCATCTTCGTGGTTATTTTGACTTTGGAAAAACTCAGAAGTCGCATGCTACCAGAGCTCGTGGCTGAGGTGGATGAGGACACGCCATATGCTTTACAAGCCTGCCGTTCTGGTGCGAGGCACTCGACAACAGCATTCATTTTTTAAAAAAATCATACTTTCTAAAGACACTCATGAAAGAATAATTCCAGAACTGTGTCAGAAAGTGAAAAGAATGATGAAGATAAATGTGTTCAAACTCAAGGGGTGTATATGAGGAGACTTAATTACAAATTGTCTTTTACTGTAAGAATTTCTAAAAATTTAAATATGCACCATTTTTTCAGTCACCCCTTATCTTCCAGTTTCGTTTTCCAGTATTATTTTGGAGAATAATGATACCTTTTCTCAAATGATTTGAAATAACGCTTTCACTGTATCTTAATTCTTACATTTTTTTTCATTGGCACGAAAGTTTGTGAATTCAGGTTTTCCACTCCGTTCTCTGGTTTCACTCACCACTTACAGACTCAGCTTTTGTCTTAGCTGACTACAAATTCCAGAAATCTTGAACTGAATATTGCTTCTTTAAAAGAAAAAAAAAGAAAAGAAAAAAGGCAAATGTGCATGAGCTAATCAATCTCACGCATCAGGATTTGCCTTACAAAGGTGACAGAAGCACTTAACATTATCCACTGGGGGGATTCGGGTGGGGGAAGGGGGGGAGGAGCACCTGAGCCCTTCTGTGGACAGAGCTCCTGCTGGTCAGGAGGACCAGGAGGACCTTCTTTCAGGAGGAAAGAAGTCGGAGTGAAACCGCCAGTAGCTTGTTCTCTGCTGCCATGGTGGAAGCCCCTTAAAAGGAGGTCCCAAGTCTAAATGACAGCGCTCTTAAAAAATAAAGATCACTGAATCAGAGGATCGAGAATCCTGCATATCCTCCAAGAAGTACCCTCAACTCTGTCCTGAAGCACAGAACTTCTGGTCGTTGATTTCTAGTTTTGTTGTATTGTAGTCAGAAAATTCTGTTTGATTTCAGTGTTTTAAAAATTTATTGAGACTTGTTTTGTGGCCCACTATGTAATCTATCCTAGAGAATATTCAACATGTGCTTACGAACAGAGCTGTCTCGTAAGTGGGTACACCTTGACACGTGGCCTCCATGAACAACTTCTTTCTTTAAAATGACATTTTCATAAGATGTCATTGTCACAGAGGGGAAATAATACAACTCCTGACCTGCTAGGTATGTTCCCCAAAATCAAAGAACAAATTCTAAAGAACAGCAGAGGTTATGAGTAGGAAAATTTTATTGAGAGAGAGATAGCTCCTGAGAGACAGGAGGGACCCATAAGTGGGTTGTAAGTGAGCCCACTTCACAAAAGAAGTTTATAGGAAAAATCATAAGCCGAGTATAAAATCAGAAGGTCAGTAGAACATGGGTCAAAACTATGATAAATCAATAAGATTACAAGTATAACCAATTAGGTAATATCTTTCCAGGGGGTAAGCAGGTCATGTAGCAAGTGTACATGGAAAGAATGAAAACCTTTATAGAAAGGGATGGATCAGAAGGTCCTTATCCTGGTCCTGATGAATGATGTTTATCTAGACTTTATTCGACACTACTTATCATATCCCTTGAGGACATATGTACACCTGGTCATTCGTCTTTATCTTGAGGCCTGGTCTCTAATAGATGCCTCCAGCCACAGTTGTAATGTGTTCTCATCTTCTTCACTGACTCCCTCTGGGGCCAGATCTGTTGACCACCCGTAATATCTCTACCTAACCTAGCTGTTTATAGTAACGGGGTCACCCAGCCAGTTCTGAAGAATCTGACGACACAACTAGTTCTTGGAAAGCAAATGACGATTATGCTGAATCTCAGGGGAATTATTTGTGGTGGGAATAAACATCTCAGACATGACAGAACAAGAAATACTGGTTAAGAAAGCAGACGTAGTCTCTTTTAGGTTGTGTTTTATTATGTACATAGTATTTACGCTGATCAACAACTATAGCCATCTTCACTGAGAATGGGATTTTGTGAAAAGACAAGTTTTGAATAAGAAGTCTATAAATTGAGTAGGTGGTGGGTTTTTTTTCTCCTTCCTTATTATCCCCCAGAGGAGGGATGTCTGTGAAAGACTGAATCTGGTAATGTTTGGCAAAAGAAAGAGTAGAAAGACCAGAAAAGGAATCTGTTTTCATTAAAACAAGATTGAAGGCAAAGAAGGAAAAATGGGAGAGAATTGCTACCATTTTTTATTCTCTTGCCAGATACTTCCTGGGTAGCAACTGTGTTCTTAGACTGAAAGGTAATGGTAAATAAAATCTGGGTCTGTCCCTTACCTCAACTTGGCAGTGATGGAGATCTGAGAAACAGAGATGAAGAACAGCAGAGAACGGATCTAGGGACAGGACTGAGTAGTCCCTACGCAGCAGGAAAGGGTTTTGCAGTTGTATTTCAGAATTCTACCACTTCATACCTCCCTGACTCCCTTTCACTACCAGAAATTAACAGTAGTAATGCTTGTTCGTTGCAGCTGTGGGCATTGGAAGCTTGCTGGATGTCCATAGAGATTGGCGGCCTATTCCTTGTTAGCAGCAATGAGAATGTGCTGAGCAGCTGGCTGCTCTGAACAGAGCTCTGCAGGTTGGCACTGTCCCACTAGCCATTTGAACACACAGCCTTCATCCCTCAGTGTGGTTGGAAAGCTCAGGTTTATCCTGGATTTTCATTTTGATCCATATAGCGTGGCTGTGGGCCACCCCAGAGCCCTGGGTTTAGACTTTCTTTCTTATCTTTGTTCTCCATCTTCCCATCATCTCTAAAGATGTCTAAATTGATTCCATTCATCTAAGAACTCTCCAAATGTATATCTTAGATGAGTGATTTCTGCCCTTAGGAAAAAAATAAGCATCTGAAATTTATATTGCAAATTGAGCTTTTGATAGTAATCCCCCAATCTGCTCTTGTCACAGTCTTCTGCCTCTCCATACATGCCAATTCCATTTTTCAGGAAGCTCAAATTGAACTTCTTGGAGTTGTCCATGGTGTCTCACTTTGCTACCACCCACGTCTGATCTGTTCTCTAAGGTCCCCCATCCCATTGGTCCTCATCACCTCCATAGCTCCTGCTCCCGGGATGCCCCCTCTCTCACATAGACTATGCCTCTGATGCCATAACCTCCTTCTCCTGCTCTGGAAGACAATTGTCGCTCCTCAATTCAGTGTCTGTCGCTCCTCATTTCAGTGACTCCTCCGCATGAGCCAGCCCACGTGCTGTCTCTGGGAAATCCTCCCAGAGGTCTCACTTTCCTCAGACAGCGCCCTGGCATGCCATTGTTGTGCCCACTTTGCTCTCACCCTCTCAATCTTTCACCTGCTCAACTCTTCTTCTGACTCACTCCCCTCACCTCACCTACCTCCTAGTTGTCTTTTCATGTCAACGCTCTGCCACGTTAGGTTTTCTCTGTGGCTGCTTTGTCCCCTCTAGGTTTTCTGGGTCATAATTAGACTCTCGGGAAAAAGGTGACACATTCAGAGTATTGTAACTTCAGGGTGATTTGCTACAACAGGTGGTGCTGTGGTCCAGGGATTGGGAGCAGCTGACTGGATGTCACTGAGATCTGTGCTTTTTTCCATATACCATCAGCCTATGGTCCATGAAGAAAACTATTCCTGTGGTCTGTCTGTCTGTCTGTCTGTCTGTCTCTCTCTGTCTCTGTCTCTGTCTCTGTCTCTCTCTCTCTCTCTCTTCACACAGGGTCCCACTATGCAATTTCTTGAACTCGCCATGTGGCCCAGCCTGGCCTAGGACTTCCAGCAATCTTCCTACCTCAGCCTCCCAAGAGCTAGAGTTACATCCTGTAGTGGTTTTGAGAAAGGATTCCACAGTGTCAACTGCCAGCTCCCATTCTACATGTTTGAAGGAAGTGTATTGATCTTAACAAGCTCTCAGACAGCACCTAGGACTTATATCCCTTCTGAGCAATGTCCTTACACTGTCTATGGCCTAGTATCCTGAAGGTGACATTTGTCCAGTTACACTCCTGGAAATACCACAGCAGCTCCCTCTCTTCCCTCCAGGAACCACATTCCAAGGTGCTCTGTGGAGGCCCAATGCCAAGGATGGTACCAAAGCCTACATCTGCCAAGGCTTTTCCTATATCATACCTACATAGCTGTAATAAAGTTTGATTTGTAAGTTAAGTTCAGTCAGACATTAACAACCATAATGAAGCAGAATAATTACATGATTATTTCTGGAATTTCCCCTTTCATATCTTCAGACCTTGGTGGACATAAATACCTGAAACTAAAAGAAGTAAAACTTGGGATAAAGGGGTCCTTTCGTGCAGGCAGTGACCACTGCGCCAGATTGTTATATGCTAGTGTACAAAATGGCTCCGGTTAGAGCAGACGCAGAAAAGAACAGGAAATCTGCTTGGCTGCTAAACTCTTCACCTCAGGATTCACAGTCCAGGGGGATGGGAGGAACAAGGAGGGTGGCACCTTTGTCACCTTTCTCATCTCTAGGACACAATACCCAACACCCACAATTTAAAGGTGAGAGGTTTATTTGGCGCACATCTTCAGTCCTTAGTCTTCAGGGCAGACACGGCATGGTAGAGGGCCTGATAGAGGGAAGGTGCTCATGTCATGGTAGCAGCGGAGCAGAGAGTGAAGAGAGGGGCGGGGAAGGTGCGCTCTCTCCTTCCAGATCACCCCCAGGGGCCCCCCTCTTACCAGACCTCACCTCCCAGCAGCATGCTCAGCCACTGAGCTTACATGGATGAGCACAGAGCCTGCATGATCCAACCAGCTTTCAAAAGTCTTGTCTCTCAGTGCAGGAGAGTTTTGCAGGACATTCCAGATCCAACCACAATAGATGGGAACTCTGGACAAGACCACCCCATGGGTGACTGAGACTCTCGCACCCAAGCCGCAGCCTGTTGCAAACACGTATATTTTCCAGTTCACCTGATGATTTGTTCTTTTAATATCTGTTTACCCTTAAAAGCCTTAGATGGCCTTTGAGAGTTAATTTTAAATATTTCTATTGCTTGACTTAATTTTTTTAACATGTAAAATATTTTGTTTATTGGGAAATTTCCAAATTTATATAGGCTCTTTATAAAGGACCATAATACACCAACATGCATCACCCTCTGAGTCATCCACATTGGTGTGAGTTGAGATTTCCTTCCTGCCGTTGCACTGGCATTCCTCAGATGTGCGAACATGAGGAGGGGTCAACATTGGATCATGACCTGGCTCACAGAATTTCTAGTTTTTGATGAAATTCACATGGCCGGACAGAGGCAAAACCTTACTCAGTTGTTTTACTGCCATTCTTGGCTGAGTCAGTTTGAAAAAGACAAGTGAAATTCAGTACTTCCCCTGACTAACACATTTATTAGGTTAAAAACGGATTCACTTTTTGAAGTCACCCAGGATTGTTCTTGTGCTTTTTTGTGTGTCCCAGCGTCAAAGTGCCTGGTGAGTTAGCGATGCCCCTGGGCCTGTAATAGGTAACTCCACTCAAAGGCAAAGAAAACCAGACATTACATTGAATAGTGAAAAACTGAGTCTCCAGTTAGAATCTGCTCACTCCTGGGTAGAACTTCCTAAGTGTGATGGGAGAGTGAGGACAGCCCCCAACAGGTAACAGAAGTAGCTCCTTGGAGGGCACGGACTTTGTTCTCTTTCTAATGCGAGGCCTTTTCTCATGTGTACTTCTTGTTTCTCTGCCTTATCCTTCTTTATTTCCTTGTTCAAAATGAATGAGTTGATGTGCAGCCTCCGTGCCTCTGTGGTCCCTGTTCCTGGGGTCAGTGACTGTTGACCGGGGCTGACCAGCTGCAGGCAGGTCTAGAGGACCCCGCTGTGCCTGTGCTGCTTGTCTGCATGTGGAGCCACCACGGCAGCCCAGGAGTGCTGTCTTCATGCTACAAGTGGAAACAGAAACATACATGATGTCTTGAGGCTTAGGTGTCTCACTGGCACATTCAATTAGGCCTCACTTTTGGACCACAGAAAGTCTCCTGCACAGGGGCATTATACTCTTCCTTCAAAATCAGATGACAAGAAATGTGAAAGCAGGGACAGGAGGGGAATGAGAGCCTTTCACGCCATCACCTCAATTGACTTCAAGAAATTTGTTCCAAGTTAAAATTAAATAAAAATTTCCTTCTTTGTAATTAATCTTTTTCAGGAAACAAGAACCTATGGCTTTCTTTGCAGTCTTGAACACAGCATTCTTATTAACACTGCTGTCCTGGAGAACTTGCCAAAATGAAGGTAAGAAACAGAAAGAGGAAAGAAAAATTAACAAAGAGAAAGAATGAATGAATGAATTCTCTAGAGAAAAGTGAAGTGTTTCTTTTTTTTCCTTTGAGAATTAGTTGGATTTGAAAAACAGCTCATAGGAAGCAACATATGAATCTTTTAAAGTGATAGTTGCCTTGGCCTTGACCTCCTTCATCCTTATGGCATATTTCAATGAGCCGCTCTTTACCCCCAACTTCCTGGTCAGTGCTGGGTCATCTTTGTAACTGTCAGTAAGCCACACCCCACAGACTTTCCTGACTGGGACATTTTACCAAGGTCATTGCTGAAGGAGGTCCTTCTATACTTTGAGGAGTGAAGCTACCAAATATGTGAGACTCATTTGGCTACCAGGTCTTAATAATAATCGGGGGTTGAAAGGTGGGAGCTAGCACCTTCATTAGCTGCATGGACACCTTCACTGGGCTGTCTGGCCTGCTGTAATCTGAGCATGCTCCACCTAGTCTGTGTGGGCAGCAGGCATGTTACAACATGTGCTCAGCAGCAGAGACCCTGATGCCTACAGCGGCCATTGCTGCCTCTCCCCCACTTCCACCTGCACGTATCCTTCGACCAGTGTCCCTGCCTGTCCTGGGATGGAAGGTGTAGATCCAGCCCCTGCCTCAGTGAAGTTACCATTCTGATGACCCAAAGTCAGATAGTTTTTATAAAAGGCAGCTGTGGGATAGTACTACAGTGTAATAATAAGAGTTCACATTCTGAGGTGAATGGGAGGATAGTATTGTCAAAAACAGATTTTGTAGTCTCAGCATCAGATTTTCAGCTACCTGATTGCTGCACAGTCTATCTGAGGAATGTCTATACTGAAAACCTGGAGCCAGTACTAGATAAGTACCATCTAATTTCTCCACCGAGTGGTCAGCCTAACAAGGAGAATCACTTTTTGTTAACCTAGTGCAGCATTCAAAGAAGTTATGTGATTCTTTTCAAAATGAATTTGAAGATTTTATTAAAGTGCAGAAAACCAAGGCTTAGAGCCAAAGGCTTGTATCAGAGATGTGAGAAGACTCCCTTCTGGGACAGTCCAGACCTACCCAGGATCACACAGTTTTCACAGACAGAAACTCACTTTCCCTCACTGGCTCTCAGCTCTTCCAGAGCTGGTCCAAACTGGAATCTCTCTGAGCTACTGTTAAAAACAAAACAAAACAAAACAAAAACAGTGCCCCTGACCCCCCACTAGTGATAAAGTGAGCCCAGTTCATCCAGTGGAGAATGGGGAGGTCTGTGTCCTCAGAAAGCAGTGGCCTTCGAGCCGGTCATCAGAAGAGAAAGCAGCCCCTGGGAGAAGGTGGAGCAAACACGAAGCAGGTGCGGCCTAACCGTGCAAGGAGCAGAATTTCTATGGAAATAGAGCTAGAGGAACACTAAGGCGGCCCAAGAAAGAGAACAGAGGTGGAAACAGAGAAGCATTACACCAGTACATCAGAGGGAGGAAAATAGCTAAGAGATGTAACCCCTCAGAAAGAGGCCCATAAATGGAGAAGGGACAAAAAGGAGCAAGGCAAAGGAAGGACAGAGGAAGGAGTGCTTGGGACTGGTCTGTCCTTGGATTTTGAAGCGCTTTACTTGGTTCTCCTGAAGTTCAATTGAGAACAGTAACTGAGGCGCTCGGTTTTATGATATTCATGGTCATCTCACTTACATGAACAGACACTTTGATTTCTAACAAAGGCCAAGTGAACATGAAGGATTTAGAATGCTTGCTTTCTGACGTGGAAATGCTTTTCCCTCATTTTCTAAAAGCATCATTACATTTTTCTTATGTTGGATATCCTTTTAGGAGAATGACTCCAGTTTATACAAATCACTGGGATGTTGGAATTATTTACCCTGGGGAGATATTTTAAATTGGACAAGTAAGAAGCTTTGTGAGATCTGCTTCTTGATTAGATTCATTTTAGCTTCAAATCAGTTTTTTGTTCATTTTAGTTATTTTTTTCTATGAATCAATTTAGATTCTTTTTTCTTTTTTAACTTGAGTGTATTTTCTAGGTTGGAAAGTGGAAAATGAATACATTATAATAACTTATGGTACATATAATTTTCAAAGATGCAAAGAGTAGTGATATAAAACCAGTTTATATTCTGGAAAATGTTTATAATAAAGTACTTTACTGATTAAAAATAAAAGGAACATCCCAGTATCCCAGCCAAGATCCTGGTGCTGACACAGCCTGTAGCCTGCCTCTGCTCTCCAGGTGACCCCAGGGTCCCCCAGGGTTTGGGCTCAGCCCCTAGCCTGGAGCACACTCCTTATCTGCTCTGTACCTTCCATGCACACAGTGCTGTGCTCTGACACTCCACGGCTCGCCCTCTCAGCTTCTTCCATTGAAATCAAACTTGGTTTTTGTTTTTCTATGAATCGTTCTTTGCTTCTGTTTTCAGGTTTTCTGCTAAACAAATCTTCACTAGTAAGCAATCCTGTCTTTATCCTCATCTGTGGTGCGGCTCTTTGGATTCTTTGTTCCAGTTTTGTCTGAGTATTTTCTGAACTTGTACTCAAACGTAGGTAGCGTAGCACTGAGTCGACCAGCAAGGTTTGGGTCTGAGGATCTGTTTCCAACACCTGGATCTAACCTGTGAGGCAGCACTGAGATGCTCTTCAGTTAATTCTCAGTACCTGTTTCCATCAGCCAGAAACCGCAGCTGCAGCATTTTGATGTGTTTTCCTTGGCGTGTGTGTGTGTGTGTCTGTGTGTGTGTGTGTGTGTGTTTGTGGGTGTGTGCACGCACGTGCAAGCATACAAAGATGCAAATGTGTAGTTTTTAAAATAAAAGTTAAATTATATTCTAGTTTAGTTAAGCAATTAATACAACATAGGATGAATAGTTCCCTTTGTTATTAAATGCTCTTCTGGAAATGCTATTATATTTTAAGTTCTTCATCTTGTGAATGGACCAAAGTTTATTTCCTCACACAGTGTTGGGGCTGTCAGCGCAGGGAGGGAGAATTGTGGGTAGAATCTCTGATCAAGACTGTGTCTTCCTCTGGCCCCCGACTTCCGGCCACACTGTGGTACAATGACAGAAGAGCCCGTCCGGGAGCCCAGCGCTCTGTATCTGGTCTGCAGGGAGGCCTCGGGGAAGTGTCTTTTCCTTCTTTCCACCTCACCTGTCTCATCTGCAGAATTCCGAGACTGGACTTAATAATCGTTCTGACTCCTTTTCCTCACCCGCCTTTCCGTGCCATTTGATTGCTTTTCACCAGCTTTTTTCTACTATTGGATACCTGCATCATTCAACACTTGCTAACAGCGTGTGTTAAGCAGCTTCTTTTGTTGTTAGAATCAACATGTCATAACTTTCCAGTGATTCCATAGAAAAAATTGGTGTCGATAGTTACCTCCCCTTCAGCAGCCCGTCGGAGAATGCCGCACTGAGGACAGACTGTTATTAACTTTGGCTTTCCTGAGCCAAGACTTGGTCACACCTTTGTTTATGTCACACCCCGGGAGACAGACACAGAAACGGCTTATGACATGCAGATAAATGCTACAACACGTGTGAGAAAAGCCAGCATGATGCATGCTGACTTGGGATTAGAGCAAAGTGGTCCAGGTCTCAGATGAGAGTTAAGTCACGTCATGTACTGGTACAAATTTGCAATGGCGATTGTGATCACAACATGTATATAAAAGGTACCAATAAAACCAATTTTTTTTAATAATTGCTTTTTAAATATAAGGTATTATATAAAGACAAAACTAACACATATTTCGAAAGAGTATTCATCAACACAGAGACGTGTAAAGAAAAATTTAAAGCCGCTCAATCTTAACATCCAGGAATAAGGCCTTAACACCTTTTTTCATAGGTTTTCACAAATAACTTATGGATTTAAAACATAAAATGGGTTGCAAGACTCCGTATACTTTTTAAAAATCTGTTTTTATTAGTTTATTTTATGTTGCTAAAGCATAATATCTAAAGCTGGCTACATTTTCAAGAAGAGGTTTATTTAGTTTGTGGGTAGGAAGTCAAAAGTACAGAAGCAGGAAGCCCTGCTCACAGCAAATAGTATCAGGGTGGAGGTCGGGTGTGTGTGTGTGTGTGTGTGTGTGTGTGTGTGTGTGTGTGTGTGTTTGTGTGTGTATGCATGCACATGCACATGTGTAAAAGAGAGACAGAGACAGAGAGATACAAAGCATCATTTCATGTACTGGTGGCCATTTCTGAGAAATGTCCACTCAGGTCGTATGCTCATTTTTAAGTTGAACTCTTTGTTTTCCTGTTACTGATTTGTTAGTGTCCTTTATATAATCTATACATCAGAAACTTATCAAATACATGGTCTGCAAAGGTTCCTCCCATTCCATAGGCTATCTTTTTACTTCTTTTGAAAATGCTCTTTAGATGAACAGAAGTGTCTCATTTTAATGAAGTTCAATTTATCTTGTGTTGTTCATATTTTAATGACATATTTAAGACCTCTGTGCCAAATCCAAGGTCAGCAGTCCACAGTTAGCACTCCCAGCCCCCAACCTCCAACCCATGGCATTCACAAGATGTCATCAGGGGTGTGGATAATGTCAAAGCATAATATATTTCATTTTATGAACACTTTCAGTGATCCCTCCCATAGAATGAGTGATCTGAAGTTTCCTTCCATGTTCTGAAGGAAATGCCTTGTCTGAGTCTGAAGCCATTCACCATGGAGACAAACAGCCCAAAGAACTTTGTACTTATCTTGTACCCACCACCTGTGTGGCTCCATCCACACATCTGTATCCTGAGCTTGGCAGGACATTGTTGAAGCCATGAAGGTCTGTCTCACACATTAAAATCTGTGAGACATTTAACTGGATATCTGTTCCTATCTTGGGAACAGTGCAACAAAGGGAACACATTTTTGTATTAGAAAGACCACTGTTTATCTCTCATATGGTAGATGGTTGTGTAGAGCTATTTAACCTCACCGAGCTTTGATTTTCTTACTTATACAAATTACTGTTTATTACATGAGACGGCAGAAGTAGAGCAGTACCACTGTACCTGTTGTGTAATTCATGTTCGGTATTATTCTGGTTTACTTTATTTCCCTATGAAAAAAAAAATAGCTCATGTCTAATGGCAGTAAGGACACCGTTAGAGACTGCTTTCATTTTTGTTGTCAGAAAGTATTTTCTGACCTTTCAAACTTAGTTCCAGGAGGTTTCAAATTACTAGAGCAAAATTCCAAAGAGCTAAGAAAATGAATACTCAGCAGATGCCAATCAGCAGACATCACCTGATTTTATCAATGCCTTCTTTATCTTTTCACAATCTTTGCATCATTCTCAGTTTACTTTGGATAACCTCAGCTCAACAACTGAAATAATTGAATCAGTGATACACAGTCCCTTTCAAATCTGTGTGGTGTTGCTTCCTGTGAAGTGGGTGTCATGATTTATTCTTTTCTGAGAATCAGCAGTAGCTTACTCCACACCCATCTTGTCTGTAGTGGCATAGTATATGTCTTACCTCTTTGGGTACAGTCACTGGCAGTGATGCCATTGAAAGCCCGGAAACAGCCTGTCTGTGCAGTGCAGGGAGCCAGTCCTGCAGCCAGAATTCACCAGGAAGGAGCACTTGATCCCAGGACCTCAAGAACAGCCTGAGTAAGATAGCAAGACCCCACCTCAGAAGGAAGGAAGGAAGAATAGAAAAAAGGAAGGGAAGAAGGAGGGAGGGAAGAGAGGAAGGAGAAAGGAAGACCTGGAAACACTTCCCAAAACTGTTTTTTTTTAGTTTTAAGTTTTTTCATTATGTAGTTCAGTTTAACTTTAAACCCACTATATATACCAGGCTGGCCTCGAGCTCACAACAATCCTCCTGCCTCAGGTTTGAATTTCTGTTTTCCAGACTGCATCTTACCCTGAACTACTGGAAACTTGGAATCTCTAATTATTTCCTATGAGTTTGTTGCACCTCTCCCACCAAGTTCCTTCCTTGAGCCAGGAACTTTGCCACAAGTGTTTTTGTGTCACACAGAGTATTATCTATTGCGATTTCCCCCAGATTTCCATAAATTCTTGGTAGACATGTTTCAAGTTCAGAAAACCGAAAAACAAGTGATCATGTCTAGAGGAAAGATATAACTCCTGCAGAGCTTTTTCAAAATTATGAAATATTGCCTCTCAAAAAAGAAAATGTTGCCAGCCATTATAAGCATTCTTATTCCAGCTGCCTAGGAAGCTAAGAAAGGAGACTGAAATTTTGAGGTCAGTCTGGGTAATTTAGTGAGACATCTCAAAATTAAAAAAAAAAATTAAAAGGCTAAGAAAGGCACTCAGTGTGAGAATGTTTATTGATTACACACATGGCCCTGGGTTCAGTTTCCAGAACCACCAGAAAGGGGAGGAAATTTTTATTTTTTGTTTCTAAAATATGATATTTATAGTAAAATAGCCTCTTTATTTATCCCTGTTGTGAATTTTTTAAAAATTAGATTTATTAGTGAAAATCCTCTTGATTTAACTGTTCACCAGTTTATTGTATATTGTTAAGCAAACTATTTAATTCATCAAGCTATTAATTTCTTCCTCCACAAAATAATGTCTAAATTTCTTTCTAGTTTTGACAGTTATATTTTCTGGGTGTACATATGAGCAGTATTTTCCAAAGTTAAACAGTGCTGACACTGAAGAATTTAATTTTTTGTGACTGTTCCCAGGACCCTGTTAAATGGTATTTCCTGTTTCTCTTTGGCCTTTCAGTCTTGGCTGAGCGTTTGCCACCGACTCCCGGGTCACTCAATGTTTCTATCAATTCCGCACTTCAGCGCTTGCATTTCCGGTGGACTGTCTTAGACCTGCCTTACCAGGAACTACACATGGTGTTTCAAATAGAGATCAGTAGATTTGAAACATCCAAAGTTATCTCAATGGTAAGAATTTGTTTACTCATTTATTTATTTATTGCCTCGGTATTTAAAAAAAAATTTCTGGTGCTGTAATTTGTGGTTTGTTCAACACCCAGGAAATTCCACTGTGCAAACATATAAGCAGCTCAAAACACTTTTCCTGAACAATTTTACATTTCTATATTTTTTTTTACTTCAGAGAATATCAAGAACAAAATAACAGAGCCAGTTTGGAATGATGGGGTACATGAGAAAACAGATTCTTTTCTAGTTCTTCTCTGTCTCTTTAGTACAGCCTAAAGGTCTCCAATGTTAAATCTTCAGCTGCTTCTCTCTGTGCATTTCAAAGTGGTACATAGGAAATGATATTCGGATTCCATCTGCTTAGGATCCATGCAAGCTCTGTAATCCCACTGGCAGTTTCCCACAGTGAGAGCCGTTCAGCGTGTGGATTGTAAGAGTAGAGTTTCCATGTTCATTTCCCCCCTTCAGAACGTCTTTCTGTCATCTCACCTCGAGTTAGGGAGACCAGTTTTTCGTTTCTTGATGGAGAAACTGGCAAGTAATTTGGACTGAGGAAAGGCTGAGCAAAGATCTTACTAAAGCCAAGAAAAACAAAATGGTGCAGGGGCTGCTGGAGGAAGTTTACAAAATTAGCACTTTCCACCCTTAGCAAAGCAACATCAACCATAGAGCAGTTGGATTCTATTCTGTGTTTTTCTAAAAGGCAGATCCTATCTGTGATTATGTTAGAGAAAGTAGTATTTCCTATTGGCTAATAGATCCCATCTTCAATTTTCTAGAAAGCAGTTGTCTGTATATATTTTCATATTGGAAGCATGTGATACTTCCTGCAAAGCAAAGTAGTTATGAAAGTTTTTCCAGTGACTTAGCTGGGTTCAAGATCCTCAAGAGTAGCATTTGCCTGTAACAGAGGAGAAAACCACAGCACAGAAGGCTTTGCTGTGAGGCCTCAGGTGATCTGAGGCCTAAGGTACTAATGCAGCCTCCCCAGGCCATTGGTGGTCACATGTCAACAGCGTGGCTGTTCCATGAGAGATGCTCATCTGAGCTCTCAGGCTTGAATCTGAGGAGGGACCGAGATCCTGTCCAGATAGCACCCTCATGTTCACAAGAAGTCCCTGGTGGGGCAGGTTTGGCAGGACAGCCTCTCTTCTGTTGAAGGAGTTTCCAGATACCTGTCTCAGACCACTGAGTTCTGAAAGGAGCCAGTGGAAAAGTATTATGACCCAGCGAGAGCTGGGTCAATTTATGGACAGTGCTGGCCTCACAGAGCTCTGTTGGCTCTGCCTATCCCTTCCAGGCATTTGCTGAAGGGTTTTGTCAACGGTAGAGAAGACAGACAAACAGCTTAATTTGGAAGGAGGCCGGGAGCGTGAGTCATGTTAGGCCAAGCAGCTCATGCCTGGGCGATGAATCAGCAGCCCCAGTTAGACTTCTGTATTAATGTGCGTCTCAGTTTTATGTTACTTACTAATGTCCATAAGGGCCAAATTCAACTTGCCACTTCATGGACTGAAAATGGCCCAAAGACAAGTCATCACATTTTAAACAAAGAGCTCACTGAATTCATGTATTCAGATAAACTTTTATCTCCTTCATTTACAAGGATTTAAAGACTATTAGGCACAAGATGAAGTTAGACACAATCCAACACGAAGAGCATCTAGGAGAAGCACAGCTCACTGCTATTCATGAGTAACTGATCTTAGACTGTGGCCCAGGCTGGCACCAGACAAGGTGTGTGGACAGAGCCGAGGGGCAAATACACCCACAGAGTGTTCTAAATGAGGGTGTGTGCTCAGGGCACTGCCAGGTACCATTTGTTCGGGATGAGGGCCCATGTTAGCCCATGATTTGGATATTGGGTAGTTTGAATCAAAATGTCTGAGAGGACTAGAAGTTAACTTAGCAGAGAAGGGGGTACAGGTGTGTGGGGAACCTGACAGGTGTGATCAGAGGCCGCAGAGAGAGTGGCTTCTGAGTGGCCATACACGTTGTAGGAGATATCCCACCATACAGGGAGGGAAACAGAAGGAATTATGTTTGAGGGAGATGCAGGAGGAAAATCCGGTCTGTTTTGCATTGGCATTTATGGTTCTTGATGTTGTTTTTTAAATTTTTGTGTGTGTGTGTTTGGTATTTGATTTTAGATAAAAATGTGTTTTGTGAACTAATAATAAAGTTATGCAGTAAGTTGAAATAAAATTCAAACATTTGGAAACACCCCAATTCCACATAGGGTACAAAGGTCTTATACCATTAAATGGCACCACAGTGGACAAGAGTATTTACCTTGTAGGTCTTTCTTCATTTTCCATGGGCACAATTTAAATTTCAGACCTAAAGCTTGGCATGCATGGTGGCACATGCTTATAAGCTCAGCACTATAGGAGGCTGAAGCAGGAGAATTACAAGTCTGAAACTGTCTGTAGCAACAGATTCGTGACTTAGTGAAATCCTGATTCAAAATAAAAATAAAATGAGGTAGGGATGTTGATCAGTCAGAAGGCACGGGCTCAGTGTGACCACAAAAAGCAAACAACCAAACCCCCTGACAAAATGGGGTCTTGCAATGGACATAGTAGGAGAAGGTCTTCAGTTGTCTTCTCTATGTGGTGACATGTAGGTTATGCCACCCCTTACTCCATTCACTGAGAACATACCATATTCCCTTAGGTACATGGCTGTAGACTCAGCTTCCATTTCCGCTGGGAAGTCAAGGTGCTTTGGTCTCCACCTCCTAGCTGTAGAGGTGGGGGAAGCAGGGGGCCTGGCAGAGGCACAAGGACAATAATGAGTGGCTGGACCTCTGTGAGATGTGAGGAAGAGGGACACAGTCTCAGCTCTTTTGGAGACTTGATAGAATCAGAGAAATACCAACAGTGAAACGCACTGTACAGAAGGGGTTCAAAGTAGATGGAGATGGGCGGAGCTCAGAGGAAAGAACAAAGGCTGACACCAAGGCAGTGACCTGCAGCACGGCTCATTTCCAGTACCTGTGTTTGTGTGTTTGGGGATGTAGCTCAGTGGCAGAACACATGCTAAGCCTGCATGAAGCCATGGATACCATCCTCAGCACCACAAAACAAATAAGCAGTTCAAGGTTGGAATAAGATTCTAATGCAGAGGGACTTGGGAGTAAAATTATGAGGCAAATTCTAGAAGTATCAGGTAGAACACTAGGTCCAGAGAGAAGATTCCTGCTAGGGAGAGATTGGTTGGAGCAAGTTGTAGAGGGCTTTGAATGGCAAGGTGAAATGTAATAGCCGTCAGAGCCTATTGCATGAGAAAATGAAAATGCCAGTGTTATCAAAGGTGAAGACCAATGGCTATTCCACAAGACCAAATTTCATTTCACCCTGGAAAGCTCCCCCAAAGACAAGTGTAAGACATTTAGTGTGATTAACACCTTCAGGACGTGCATTTTGACAAGTGAAGCTCAAGGGGTGTGCATGATCCGTGTGGCCTCCACATCTGAGAAGACAAAAGATAGAAAACCATGAGAGACGTGGAGAGCCTTCTGCAGAGTTCTGGAGACCACAGAACTCCCACAGTTCCTCGAAGGACTGCTCTTTCTCATGACATGTGACCAGAACCTAGAAACATTAATATTTTAAAATACCCATCAACTTTTCTTATTTTGCGAAGGATGATTCAATGAAGTTTCTAGTTTTCAGGAATTTTCTGAGCAGACTTTCTGTGACTATACTGTGAATACTTGTATCTCTGATGGTTTCTCCCCAAATTTGAGTGGTTTCTGTTTACATTTGCTCCACATGGGCCTTCTGGACTTGGAGGACCACGAGGGCTGAGAACTGAGTTTTCAAGAAGCAAGAGGCCGTGGGTGCCCAACTGCTGAGATATCCGAGTGTGAAGCTGGCTGCTTAGAGTGGAGTTCACTTGTACGTCTGGTGTATTGCAATGAGGATTAAGACTGTGCTTTGGCTAAGTCAGATTGAGGTAATTTATAGGACAGAATGGCCACGTTTCCAAATACTTCTTTTATTTTTAGGGTAGTTACAGCACCAGTGTGAAGAAGAACCAAGTTCTACACTGGTCCTGGGAATCCGAGCTCCCTCTGGAATGTGCAACACACTTTGTAAGAATAAGGAGCACAGTGGATGATGCCAGGTTCCCTGAGCTGAGTTTCTGGAGCAACTGGAGCTCCTGGGAGGAAGTTCATGGTAAGAAACAATATAGTTACTAGAATGAGCAGTTGTAATTTTTCTTTTCTTTTTTTTTTTTTTTTTGAGACAGGGTCTCACTTTGTAGTTCAGGCTGGCCCTGAGCTCAGCCTCCAACTCACATCACAGCAATCCTCCTGCCTCTGCCTCCCGAGTACTGGGATTACAGGCATGAGCCACCGTGGCACTATGGTATGTGGTACCGATTGCTGGTGGTTGTGAGTCTCCACACCCAGTATTGTATGTGGTTAATGGGGGATTGAACCTGGGTCCTTGCGCTTGCAAGACAGGTGCCGGAACTCACTGAGCTAAATCTATCCAGCGGTCAGTACAGCAGTCAGTACAGCAGAGTTACATAGTGGAATTTCCCTCTGAGGAATCCTAGGTGGACAGCTGATATTATTCTACTTTTGCTGATGTCAGAACTAAAAACACATCATTGTAAAATTTGCCCCATGGAGATGGATGCCTGAGGTTTTCCTTTCATCTCAGTTATTGAGATAATTATGCAGTTCTGTATTCATTTTCTGAACACCTGAGGTATGTTTATTACACAATGCTCAGTAACCAAAGTGGGACATACAACTTATATAATTGTCATATCAGACAGTGCGTATGCAGGGCCAGTGATGAGGCATTAAAATAATTTTCTAGCAGTCTATAATATAGAAAAGGCAAGAGTTTATTCAGACTGGAATGCCCTGTTGCACGAAACAGTGGGCAAGTTTTCAAGAGAGGAGTTGCGCTGTGAGAGTGGGAGACTGACATCTTCACAAGGGGTAATATTGGGAAAAGCATCTGGGCAGTGGGTCTTGATATCTCAGAAAAACTTCTGCTGGGGCCCTTGGTTTCTGGTGGTCCTTTGGGAACACCTGTACTGTTTTTAAAGTCATGTCCTAAAGTCACACACAGTTAAATTCTCCCTCAGGCTTCACAACAGCCCTGAGACTCAGATAAGGACATCTGAATGTTTTAAGCTTTTTGAAAAGATATTAGTGGAGGTGAGGGGAGGATGATATTTGTATTCAGTTCTTCTTTGTGTGGCCATTCGTCCTCATTAGTTCAGTGCCTCATGACTGACTGTCCACTACTTGCAGGCCGGAAATCTGTTATCAGAAAAGTTTGGGTGCTGAGAATGTCACCCTTTTGTCATCATACTCTATGTTTTCACTACACAACACAAAATGCATATACATCTAAAGTAGAGCTGAGGAATCATTTTTTGTAAAGTTCCCCACAGTCTCTGTGGTGATTGCAATACTTTATTTCTGCCTTTTAAAAATAGCCATGAACAATGTGTAGACAAGTGAGGGTAATTATGTTCCAGTAAAACATTATTCACCAATATAAGTGATGGACTTCGATGGGCCCAGAGGCCATAATTTTACAGTCTAAGGCAGAGAATAAGGGCCTGTAGAACAGATAAAAACAGTTATTCATTACAGTGATGGACTCATTTAAAAATGTGATTTAAATTCCCCCTTGTTTTGAAAATTTAATTTTTGTTGTAATTAAAACTTCAAGTGAGTTTTTTAAATGTTTGGTGACATGGAGTGTTTTGCTTAAAACTATAGCCCTCACACTAACACAAGAACCGGTAGAAAACCTGATTATTCCTAACCTGTCATGTCACCTTCCTGTTGCTCAGATAAAATACTTAACATTCACAGCTCCTGGCGGGGAGGTTGGCTTTGGCCGGCATTTCAGGAGTTTCAGCCTTCACACGGCCAGCAGGCTGCATGCAGAAGCCACGTGTTGGGAGAGCCTGGCAGAAAAGAGCTGCTCACCTCTAGAAGTCGCAGAGTGGACAGTGATGGGAGGACCCAGGGAGGGGGAGTCACACTCGGCTCACACTCATAGGCGCCCCTAACAGCAAGTCAGCTAGCAAGGCCCCATAGGGCCAAACGTTTAGTTCAGTGGTTCCAGTGCCCGCTTTGAAGTGCAAGGACCCGGGTTCGATCCCCAGCAACCACATGTAACGATGCTGGATGTGGAGACTCACACCCACCAGCAATCAGAACCACATACCACAGTGTCGGGCTTGGTGGCTCACACCTGTAATACCAGCACTGGGCAGACAGAGGCAGGAGGATTGCTGTGAGCTCAAGGTTTGCCTGGACTATAAAGTGAGCTCATGGCCAGCCTGAACTACAAAGCAAGACCCGGTTTCAAAAACAAAAATGTATATCGGCCCCTATATAGTCATCTTCCAAACATTTGAGTCCTTGACTTAACCCTTAAGGCATGAATCCTCAACTAATATCACATATCACTAGCATCAAGGACCTTGAAAAGAATGATAAAAACAGGTGAGGTCAAAAAAATAAATAAAATAAAATAAATTTAAATAAACAGGTGAGGTCAGTAATGAGAGTTTTCAGTGTCCAGGCAGATGGCAGCCAGGCTGAACTGGACTGAGGTTGAGCAGGTTTAGTGACTGAGCACCACGCATGGGCAGCATCTTCACAAAGGCCAAGGAGCAGGAGAGACTAGAGAAGAAGGCAAGAAGGAGTCTGGAAATGATGATGCATTTCCTTAATAAGGAAACTGTACGGTTTGAAATGCCGGGGAGCCATACCGAAGGAGAGTCTGCGGCGAAAGGAAATGGGCTTGGGGGCTGGCATGTCTAGAAGGCGAAAGAGGTGTGATTGACGGGATAGTGGAGAGATGAGGAGGGACATGTAGCTGGACAGCTAGGCAGACCTATCAGACTCCAGTGTAGCTTTGCCGCTGACTAGCTGAGCACACAGGCACAGAGTTTCTGCTTGTGCCACGAGGATACTGTACACAACCACTCAGCACAGGGCCTCACACACGACCTGGGCTCTGTAGACAGTGCAGTCATCCGCAGTGATACTAGTAATGTGTTACTGGTAGTAATAGCAACAGTAGTGTTATTGCTGTGACAGTAGGATCTGTGCTGGGAAGGAGGCTTTTGCTTTTATGGGTTGTTTTTTTTTTTTTAAACAGGGAATTAAACTCATGACCTTGCACTTGCAAGGCAGGCACTGGAATTGCTCAGCGGAATCCCTGGGGAGGAGGCTTTTGCATGCACCAAAGGGTATAGGTTTGATGTAGGAATGTGAGTTGCTGCTTGCTCTAGTAGTTAAAGCTTCTTATCTGCTGAGAGAGAAACTGGAAAAGAGATTCCCTTCAATTCTGAGTAAGATTCTAACCCAGCTTTTTTTTTTCCTCTGGTAGCCCAGCTTCCTGGACAGAATACAAAGATGATATTCCCCAGAGATAAGCTGGTGGAAGAAGGCTCCAATGTGACGTTTTGCTACCATTCTGGGATAAATCCTAACATGTCCTGTTATGTGCAAAGTGATCTGATTCGTGGAGAACTACTTGATTCAAATATATTCACGTTCAAGTTGAATAATGTTTCCTTCCTTAATGAAAGAGGGACAAATATCTTTTGTGTGAGGAACGATACAGTCCAGGATGGCACTGTTCTCTTTGTGTCAAGTAAGTGCGCACGCGTCCGTCTGCATCTCTTTTTACTTCCTGTGGAATACATTGAATCTCCTTTTTCAGAGAACAAGAAATCCCTGCTGCACATGCGTGTGCTTTTCTGGTTCCCACGTCTTCCAGGAGAGATTCTCACAATGATGTCCTGCAGCAATACTTGAAGATTTCCTTTGATTTCTTCCTTTACTGACAATTTGATTGCTAGAAAGAAGCAGTATTAGAGGAGAGAAAATTCAGGTCAAGTTCTAGACCCCTGAGAAAACTCTTTGCTTCACCTCAGCGGTAATGGAATCATCTTGAGTCCACGCAGGGAGAGCAGTGGCTCTAGCTCAGCTGACCACACAAAAACAGCGAGGGTGGTGGCCTGGAGGAAGCGGGCTCATTTTCCTTCAAGCTGAGGCTGTCCCCTGGCCAAGTGCGCTGGCTTGTCTGAGCTGCTTCCCACCCCTGTGCAATGGGATGTTGGTGCTGGCTGTGGGCACCAGTGAACAAGGAGCACGCCTGGCCCCAGGGTGCCTGAGTAGAAGTTAGCAAGTGGTGGCCATTAACTGTGCAGAATTGGTGCTATCGCCTGTACCAATGAAGTGGGAGCAGTTTAATTTTCCTATAGGTCTTTGGGTACCTACTAGAGACCCACTGATTTTGTCTTCAGATTTCTATTCCCCTAAACAGTAGGGCAGTTCCCTAGACAGTGGAGAATTCCTATTTTCCTAGACATTGTCTGTCTGTGACAGCTCCCTCCCCACTTTCCTTCCAAAGGAAGTAATGCCAATCCCCGGGATGCTTAGTTCATCTGTACTTTGTAGTGTGGCCCCAGGACCAGCAGGGACACTGGTGTCTGTATTTGGATCATTCGATTCCTGGCTGCAGAGTTTGGTCAGTTCTCAAAGTCCAACTTTCTGACATCCCTTGGGCTTCCTGCAAGCCACTCCACACAAAATGATACACCACCAGGCACTAGGGACATGTCCTGTGTCAAAGGGACACTGTGCCAGCCACTTATACAACACTCTTTACTACCCCACCCACGGTATCCCAGAAGTTGCAAGAGAATGAGGAGAGATGGGCCAAGCTGATGAAATGCCCGACATGTAACTCTCTGAGGCTGTTGACTGAGGTTGGAGGACTTCAACCCGCCATTGGCCAGTGTGCCCTGTGGCTTCAGACCCAAACAGAGCTTTCTGTCTGACTTGTCTCTCTATAAAGGGGCTTAGTAGGCCTTACCTCTGCTTTTTTTTTTTCCTTCCGATGGGCAGAAGTGCTGGAGGAGCCCAAGGATTTTTCTTGTGAAACCCAGGACTTGAAGACTCTAACCTGCACCTGGGATCCTGGAGTGGACACTAGCTTGTCTTTTGGTAAACAGCCTGCACAACACTACACTTTAATTGAATCGTAAGTTATTTCTGGTAACATTGTTGATGGATTCTTCCTAGTTTCTGGTTAATGATGCTTGTGACAACATGAAACTAAACTTAGTTGTCGAAGAGAAGTCATACAAGTACTTCGAATCTCCCTACCACAGTCAGAAGAAGATCTTTAAGTGATGACGTGTGTATAATACTTTCTATCTCAGGCTTTTTTATTTTTCAGGTATGTGAGAAAGACAGTTAATGGCATACAATTATGTGTGAAGAGTCTCAGCTTGTCATCAGACCTTACCTAACTTTTCTGACTTTTAAAGAATAATTAAAGTAAATTAATTGATGTCCCTACCACCTGTGAAGGAGAATCATGAATTCATTGTTAACCCCTTTAATCATGTATAACAAATTTATCGAAATGAATAAATGGTACCAGATAAATATCATTATATGAAATGTAGTTTGAAGGTCACTGAGCATCCCAGAGAGATAATGAGACATGTGCTTTGACAAAAATGTCACCCCTAAAACTGTTATTTTTTCTTTTAAGATTTTCTGGGAAAAAGAAATTTTGTGAACGCAACAACTGGTGCAAATGGGAAGTTTCTGAAGACTTGCAAGAAACATACAACTTCACACTCACAGCTGAGAATTACTTGAGGAAGAGAAGTGTCAGTACGATTTTTAACCTGACTCATCGAGGTGAGATTAACTTCGGCAGCTCACTCTGATTGTTGGCATACCCTTGACACATTGTGCAGTCCAGTACAGCGCTGGACATTTTTCCCTGTCACAGCTTAAGTGAAATTCATACTCACGCCTGCAGTTTATGTTGTACATCTTCATGGTGCGCACATTCCTTGGTATTCATTTGTTTCGATGTCTTTAGCAGCAATAAGCTAAGCAACTTTGAAACCAGGACTGTGACATATACATATTTCCTGTCCTGTCTCCCAACCTCCCTAATGCCTCCATTCAGGCTTGTCATTACTTTGAGTTGTGTGTAGGTGTGCATGTGTTCAGTCTTGTTTCTAGTGTACTTTTAAAAATGTTTTTATTCTGTTTAGTGTTAATGTGCCAAGACATTAAGTTGCCTGTAATAATCTAATGATTACTTTCTGTATTTTTTAATTGTTAGGATTTGCAAGTATTAGAGTGTTGCTGCAGCCCCTTTTACTACTATATAGTATTTCATGGAAATATACAATATTTTACTCATCTATTTTTTTTTTTTTGGTTTGTTGGTTTATATTTTACTTTTTCTTTATTTGAGTGTAGGGGTTTTGTGACAGGGTCTCAGTATGTAGTCCAGGCTGGCCTCAAACTCATGGTGATTTTCCTGCCTCTGCCTCCCAGGAATAGGGAATACAAGCGTGTACAAGCGTTTATGCATCTTTTTCAATGGATACAAATTTGTGTCAAGATTTTTGCTTTGGAGTACAGCTTTAAATTAATGTGAGCATCTTTGTACATGTGTTTAGTATATATCTAACAATTGTTTTTCTTGAGTACATAGCTGAGTAGAATTGGTACAGACATAGAATAGATATGTTCAGTATATGAAATCATAGCAAAATGTTTCCCAAATAGCTATCCCAAATTATTTCCAAGGTTGTTATCCACATCCACCCCATCTTTTGGACTCACATATTCTCTCTAAGGTGGTATTGTCACACGTAATTTATACCAGCTGAATTGGTGTTAAATATTGCATGGTAGTCTTGACCTATTCATTCTTGAATTAATTCTCTTTTCTTATATTTTGAACCTTTCTCTTTCTCCTTTTATAAAATGTGAGTTCATATTGTTTACCTACTTTTCTATGTATTGTCCTTGCTTATCCCATTTTTATTTCTATAGTTTTTTTTTTTTTTTTTTTTAATCTTTTTGAGGCAGGGACTCACTTTGTAGTTCAGACTGATTCTGAACTCACTATGTAGCCCAGGCTGGCCCTGAACTCACAGCAGTCCTCCTGCCTCTTCCTCCCAAGTGCTGGGATTATAGGCATGTACCAGTTTGCCCGGCTATTTCTATTTTGATGCTAATCCTTTATTATTGATTTCTGTATTGCTAATACCTTCTTATACTTTTTCTTAATTTTCCTTTAATATGTCTATTGATAAATAAAAGTTCTCCTTTAGTATAGGCAAGTATATCAAAATCTTTCAAAGAAATATCTTCCTTATCACCAAACCAGAAAAATAGTCATCAGTAATTTTCTACTTAGAATTTTAAAGCTTTTTTTGGAAGGACAATTAAATCCTTGTTCCATCTAGGACTATTAAATAAGGTAGAGATACCAGACTGAATCTTTCCTTTGGATAACGGCCCTTCTATCTCCATCTATCACAGAACTGTTCTTTCCTGCTGATTTGACCTGCCCACTGTCACGATTGTGAGTGTATCAGGGCTGTCGACTCAGCCTGCTCACTAGCTCATTAGTTTGTCTCTTTCCACGCTGTCATCACACTAACATGATGAACTCTAGTCTCTTGCCAACTGCTACTGATTGGCCTTCGTGTCAGCCAGGCAGGACTTGTAGCTAACAGCACATTAAGGCTTCCACCTATGGCAGAGTCTCTGCAGGAGTAACATTGCCATGCTCCCTTTCTTGGATGGAAAAGTGGCCTTTTAGTTAAGCTCTCAAGTCAGGATCTCTTTTTACTAGAGATTCCCCTTTTCTGGTTTTATTCTGACCTCTGTTCCTTCTTCCCCACTGTTTTCACAGGCTCATCCTCCACTGCCCAGACCAACACCTGCAGTTCCTCAGGCCTTGAACCTGTGCTTTCTACCTCACCCTCTTGGTGTTTTCTGTCTCCATGGGCTCACCCATACTTGTGGCTTTAGGAGCTTCCTGTGCAGAGCCGGCAAGGTTCTCTCTGCTGGAGATCTCTACCTCAGACTACGCCCTTGACCTCTGCACAGGAACATCGCAAACTCACTTTGCACCCAACTTTTTCAAAATGACCTCATGTATTGTTCCTTTCTGAGATGCTGTCCTTGCTAGAGTGTCTCGCCTCTGGGCAGGGCATGACCTACAGTCCTCTTTCCTGTAAGGTGATGATGAAGATCATCCTTGTACTTTTTCTGTCACCACTCCTTCTGCAATTACCACCTGTTCTTTTCCCCTAAATGTTTTCTTGCACCTACTCTCTTCTCTCCGTCTGCACAACTTCTGCTAGTCCAATGCACCGCCCTTCTTACTTAGACCTCAGATGGCTTTCCACCTTCAGTACAAGTATGTTGGTACATCACCTTCTGCGCCCACCTTCAAAACCAACAGAACATTTTTCTTAAAACACAGAGAGTGCTGCTCGCAGGGACCTACATGGTCCTGCACAGGTCAGTCAGTAGCTTCTACTTTGTTCCTGTTCTGTTAATGTAAAGTCATGAGCCTTCTGTCTCGCCTGAGTGCACTGCCCCCCACTTTAGTACTAAGGATTGAACCCCAGGCCTTATGTATGCTAGGCATGCACTCTACCACTGAGCTACTCAGGTTCCTTAAATTTTATTTTTATATAGACTTGCTGAATTACTCAGACTGCCCTCTGATGTGCAGTTCTCCTGCTTCAGCCTCCTGAGTAGCTGGGATTGTAGGTTTCACCATCATTCTCAGTTTCACAGTTCCTTTTGATGCAGAGCTTTTGTACATGTTCATTTTTTCTAGGATGATCTTCCTTTCTCTTTTACCTTTTGAACTTCTACTGAGACCTTTTGGATTTTAGCTTATTCACTGTGTCAGCCTTCATATCATGTGACCAAAACTGAACAACTGTTCCTAAGGAGCTTATAAGCTAATGTGTGGTGAGGGGTTGTTAACAAATGTAGGAGAGGGATTTATATAGTAAAGGTGTAAACAAGGTGATAAAATAATTTAAAGTAATTATAAGTCCTATTTAGAAGATAACATTCAAGTAATAGGATAGAGAATGCTTGAAGATGCTTCTTTACCTAGTATTTTTAGGGAGAACAATGAGGGAATCAAGTCCTGACAGATGACAAGGGGCTAGAAAATATCTAGAAGAAGAGCATTTGACATAAAAGCTAGAGGATTTGAAAAAGTATGGTGTGGGAACAAGTGCCAGCATTGTTAAGGATAGAAGAAATGCCCAGTGTCTTCACACGAGTGGTAGACAGTATCTAAATCATGACAGCTGTGGAACTGAAAAAGACATTTAGTGTGAGAGGGTTTTATCAGGAAGAGGGGCATGATACGACTTCTGTGCAGAATTCACTTGCAGCTCTCGCTGAATACCAGACTTAGGGGTGGAGCCAAGGACACAAAGGGGCTGTTGCAGCTGTTGGCAGTAATGAAGTTGGTGGAAAGAGATCATACTGAGGAACGTTTGGAAAGGAGTTGATCCAGCTACACAGGGAAAGTACATGGATTAAAAAAGGAAAGAAATTTACTTTGGCTTTTAGTCTAAACAACTGAGAAATAAATACCAGCAAACCGCAGCCCACTAAGGTTTTGTTAGTTGTCCTTGTGAAATCTTATCTCAGAGTCACATAATTAAAAACAGGGCACGGCTGGATTCTTTCCATGACAGATCCTCCCATGATAAGTCTGAGTTGGAGTTTGGATGGTGAACATGGCATTGGGAATGTTGATGCTGGATGAAAGAGTTGTTCTGGTCTATGACCCAGAAAGGTCCATCATGGTACACCCAGTGCTTCCTGGTCACCAACAGTGTCCATAGCTTGAGAGAGCCTAACAAGAGCATTATACTTCCAGGACTCTGCTGCCAAGTCCCTATGGAGAAAGCAGTTTGACAGGTCAGTGCCTTACTCTGTCCTCTTCGCAGGATCTTAGGTGTTCCCTACCTATGAGTTAGTTTAATGCCCCATTCTATCTGTGCTGTCCTGAGACTGCTGTGTCTGTGGACTTTCTTTATGGTTTGGCCAAGACTTTTCAGCCTCTTTGTTCTAAGAAAGGAGATCATGTCTTCTATAAACTTGACATGGCTAAAAATATTGCCCATACAGCTAGAAGTACTAGACAGCTGCAATGCCACGAAAGAAACATTTGCACCTTGACACTCTTTGGTCCTGTTCTCTGTGGGATTCTGCAGGGGTTCGTGTAGGGAAGCATGGCCTCCAGATTAGAGTTGTGGGACAGGTAACTATGGTACTATACAA